>VWZG01000593.1:842333-960175 GCA_013396735.1 Grallaria varia
CCTCATGGACGGCCCGGCCCCCTCACAGCCGCCCCGCGCCCCTCACGGACGCCCCATCCCCCTCACGGACGCCTCGCCAGCCCCTCACGGCCGACCCACGGGAACACCCCGCACCGCCCCCGCCGCGGCCGCGGTGTGAGGGGCGGGGACTGCCGGGGGGCTCCGCTGCCTCCTGTCCCGCCGCTCCTCCTCCCCGGGCCGGGCATGGGGGACTCGCCGCCGGCTTTGTGCTCGTCCCGCTCGCTGAGGCGCAGGGGAATCGCCGCGCCCCTCCTCCAGCTCCTCCGGTGTTGTCTCGGGCTGTTGCGTGGGCAGCGGCCCCTTGCCGGCGCACCGCGGGGACAGTGCGTGTTTCCACTTCTTCCAGCTCAAAACTTTCCAGGCTCCCTCCCTGCTTGGCCCCTGCAGCCCCTCTGCCCGTTCTGTTGGGTGCCTTCGGGCCTCGGTGTTTTTTCTTTCGGATCGGTGGTGAGCTTGCCAAAGGACCTGAGCGACGTGGGTGAAACTGTAGTAGAAACAGTGCAAGGTGGCCAGGCTTCCCCACAGCTGCTCACCTGGACTGGCTGGTGTGTGTCTTAACTTGCTACACCTGGGAATTATAAGTGCTGCAAAAGGCAGGCTTTGAAATCAGAATACAGTTCTGCACAAAGCTCCTTGCAGTTTGATGGTATCCTCACAAAAGCTGTTCAAAGAATGAATTTTTTTTTTTCCCCAGAAAAAGTGCTCTTTTCTATGAAACCACGTTTCCTAGCACTAATGACATTCCTACAGTGAGCCACATTCAACCCTTTAGGACTGAACTTTGTACCAGCCTCTCCCTTAGTTTGCCAAAGACCATCAGAATCTTACAGTCGAATGCAGTCTTTAAGCTGCCCCAGGGGAGGATTAGGTTGGACATTATGTAGACTTTCTTTACAGAAAGGGTGATTAGACATTGGAATGAAGTGGCCCAGAGAGGTGGTGGAGTCACTGTCCCCGAAGGTGTTTAAGGAAAGACTGGCCATGTCATGGGCTACCATGGTGTAGTTGACACGATGGTGTTCGGTCATAGGTTGGACTCGATGATCTGAGTGGTCTTTTCCAACCTAATCAATCCTGTGATTATCTGTTCTGTCCCACTAGCCCTTTTGAATACCAATGTGATGAGAACATAATTTGAGACTTCTGGATCTGAAGTTCCCTAAGTTAAAAATCAACAACAGAGATCTCCAGTGAGGTGAGGTTTCTCCTAGGACCATTGAGTGCATTTACAGATCAGCAGGCAAATAGTTAATATATGTATATAATACTTACATATATAACATGTTACAGATTAAGTATTTAACATGTGTCAGATGCACAGTGGCTTGACAGACATCATCTTCGTGTGATACACTCAAACATTTATGTGTCTTTTAAGTTGTAGTACAAGATCAAGGTTTTAGGTCTGTTTACAACCTCAAAGCCAATCAAAAAGAGAAAGATATTGTAACAGCCTCCTTCAAATTTACTATTAGCAAGTGCAGTGGTTGTTGCACATGTGAGAGAAGATAAAAGCTGCAGTAATTGTAAGACAAGATGACTTGATAACAATATTCAATACTGTGGGAAAGAGGAAAGACAGGTTCTTTTAATCATGTTGGTGGAAGGAATATCAAAGGACCCTGTAAGTGTGGGTGTGGGAAGAAAACAGGAGAAGAATCATAATGTTAACTGTGTGCAGAAAAGGCTGCACCTTACATCACTGCAGAGAGATGGTGAAATAAGCCATGCCTGGTAGGGGCAGAGGAAATCTGAGGATCCAGCCCACCTGATCTGATCCAAGCATCTGCCCTGAGACTGATAAGGTTGGAGCGCAGGACAGAACACTGTTGAATAATGTATGCACGAGTTATCAGCACAAAGCTTTAGCAACCTCTGAATTACAAGAGGAAATAGTGAAATAAGCTGGAGAGAATCATCATGAGAGCCCTGTGAGACTCAGAGAAAAATGTGAGAAGCAGAAATGCAGAACCACCCTCTGCCCCCACCCGCACAAAAAAAAAAAAACCAAAAAAACAAAACCCCCCAAAAAAAACCCCACACAACCAAAAACCCTAACCCAGTGACCTGCAAAGCAAAAGCTGCATTAGTACAAACTCTTGATTCACTTTGGTTACTTTCCCCATAATACTGCTTTCTTGGCTATTGCCAGCCAGTGGAGGAAGGTCCTGTGCCACTAATGTCCTAAATTGTGGAAGGCAACTCAATGGACATGTAAACTGGAGCTCTGTGAATATCTCTGGTTAAGCACATTGGTCTGCAAAGAACTGCAAGAAGTGGATTGGGAGACCCTCTCCTATCTTGGATTATTCAGAGTTTGCTTTTTAACTATGCAAAACATAAGGATGAAAAAAAAAGTGTTAATTTATAAACATTGAAAGGCAATAAAGTACCATAGTTTAAAGAATGAAACAATGAAAACGTGTCATTAAAATTACACTAAGCAGTAATGTTTTCCTTTTGCAACATTTCACGAGAGTTGAATGGCTAATTATCCTCATTTGACCCAAGATTTACTTGAAATGAAGTTGTTTCTCAGCTTGTTTTCCTGCTCCTATTGTTAAAGATGTCTATCAGTGCATCACAGAGTACTTGCTCTGCATGATCTGTTCATTCCCTACCTCACCTTCCCTGTCAGCTCCTTCCTCTTTTTCCTGTTTATCTGCTTCTCATTTCCCATCATTAAGCACTGGATCATTACACAGAGACATGAAATATTTGATGATTTCCTTTTCCCTTCTCTTCAAGGACTTTTGACTAATATTTCTATTGTGTTTGCTAATTAGCCTCTTGTGGGGAGAGCTTTATGTTGCTTTCCCATTTATATTTTTCTGAAGGAATGCTGGTAAAACTTTTTATAGCACGTACAAAAAAATCTTTAAAGCATAACTTCCTTCCTAGACTCTTCGTGAGTAGTGCAGGTATAGCCCATTTATTACACTTGGAATGTCCCTATTTATTCTAATTTTAGGGAGTTGTCTCTGGATAGTCTGCCATAAGAAACAAACCGAAAAAGTGGTGAAGCCGAAGTCATTAGTAAACAGGACAGTGAGGAGCAGACCTGCAATCCCTGGATTTGCAGAAAAGTCCAAGATGACTTGTGGACAGAAAATGGAGAACCTGCCAAAGTGCCATGGCCTAGGTTAGTGACAGGCAGAGGAATGTGGAAAATGGCTTATTTGAAGAGTTTACAAAGAGAAAAGAAGTGGAACAGACAGTTGACTGCTTTCATGTTGACCAACAAGCCCAACTCTACTATCGATTTGTCAGCCCTGGGAACTACTGTGTTTCAGAGACTTCTCTGAATGTGTCAGAGGTGCCAGGCTTGGTCTGGGAGTACTTGATGCATCATTACTTGTTTCCGTGCAAAACTGTTCTGTGTTGTGCTCAGCCACCCAGCTATCAGCCCTCCCCATTCATAGGAACCTCACCTGGAAAATCCAACAAAGGACTTATGAGCATCTCCTAATTTAGGCAGAATCTCTTCTTCATTCAGCTAAACATGCATTTAAAATTATGTGACATTTGACTGGTTGGGATGAACATTACTGTTCTTTCAGCTTCTTGTCCAAAAGTCTATTATTATCAGTCTATTTGCCAAGGCACAGAGGCTGCTGTCATCCCCAGCCCTCACTTTCTGCATCCAACCTGATATCCAAGGGCTCCCAGAGCATGAGCACTCACCTGTCCTTACCCCACCTGAAGCCAGCCAGGGCTTGGGCATTTCCCACATTGCAGGAGCCTGGGCTGACCACGATGCTGGTGTCCATTGAAGAAGGATACTCAGCCCAGTCCAGTTGCCAAGAGTTGTTGTGAGGACAGGTGGGACAGGCGGGTTGCCTCTCTCTCTCCTTATGTAGCTGCTCATCCAAGATCATCCCTCTGCACAAAGTGTGAAGTGAGTTTAGATCTGATAACACGTTCATGGGTATAAACTACGACATGGATGCCATTAATGTGCTCTCTGTGAAAGAGAGTCACAGAATCACAGAATGGCCTGGATTGAAAGGGACCTTAAGTTCCAACCCCACTGCCATGGGCAGGGGCACATTCCACTACACTAGGTTCCTCAAAACCCCATCCAGCCTGCCCTTGAACACTTCCAGGGATGGGGATCCACAACTTCCCTGGGCAACCTGTTCCAGTGACTCCCTACCTTTAGAGTAAAGAATCTCTTCCTAACATCTAATCTAAATCTCGCCTCTTTTAGTTTAAAACCATGAAGGTTTTTAAAAGGAGGAGCCAGTTGACCTTTGCTTGTGCTGGGTCAGGAGCACACAAATAAATTGCCTCAGGCTGAGCCTCACATGACAAAATTTCTGCAAGCTGATGGCACTGGGGGAATGTGACAGCTGCAGCAGGACAACACTGATTCCCTGCTTGGGGACACCACTTGAAACAAAGGGAGAAATTCTGCCCTGGGATCTCTCATAGACTTTCTACAAGGCATTTCTGAGGATACTCTTCCGAGATACCTTCACTACCAAAGTCTCCCTTCACTCCTATACTCTCTCTCTTAAATTTGCTAGTAGCTTTTTCTCTTCAGGGCTGTGCTGAGCTTCAGGGACAAAACTAAACAAACTCAAGACACCTTAATTAACGTTAGCCCACATATCTTCATTTTCATGCTGGACTCCAAAGCAAGATGCTGCTGTCACACATCAAACCTGTGCTCCAGCAGAAGGACCTCAGCCACTGCAGCATGACCTGGGAAAGGTGAAGGAAGAAAGCAGCAAAACAGTACCCCTGGCAGACTAAACCAGTTGCTCACCAACTAATGGAAAGGGCACAATCATCACACACAGGTGGCTGGGCTTAACCCTGAAACAGCAAACAGGGCATGGAGATGGGGTAACACATGGAACACAGAAAGAAAGCAGCAAAAGAGATGGGTGCCTCTCTTTTGTCCTCCACATTTGTGGCAGGAAACACAGTGTTCGAAGTGGTCAAGCAATACCCCTTTCAGCTGGCAGCAGCTCTTTGAAGTCAAAAGCAGCTGCAGCTAAATCACTCAGCAACACTGGTTTTGTGCAGACTTGCCCTTGCTGTCACATTCTTGCTTTCACCTCCTCCCTGCAGCTTTCCAGCCACCTGCTGCCACTTTCAGCTTTCTGCTGCTATATATAATCTTTTTAACCTCTCCTGAATCCTGCCTACATTTTCTGAAGGGAAAATGAAACTAGTTTTTTTTTCCAATACAGCTTTTCTAAAGAAGCAAGTTCTTTGTGATGTCAGGCAATTAACCTTTTCTTACCTCCCCTTCAGCCATATTTGAGACAGGAAAGTGATCTGAAAGGCTATAAGTTTCTACTTGCAAATGATTACAGAATCATAGAATACTCTGAGTTGGAAGTAACCAACAAGGATCATTGAATTCCAACTCCCGGCCCTGCACAGGACAGCCCCAAGAATTACACCATGAGCCTGAGAGCATTGTCCAAATTCTTCTTGAACTCTGGCAGTCTTGGTGCTGTGACCACTTAATACTTATACTGAGAAGCCAAGGGAGCCATTCTTCTTCCCCTTGCTGCTGGAACTATGAGAGACAGAAGGATATTACAGTAGGATATTTTACACAGATGCAGTTGTTATGGTGCTGGTAGGGGGCATCTACAAAAATGGGGCAGCATTTCAAGGAACAGGCTGAAAACTCTATTTTCCCCTGCTGCTACTGAGACCTTCTGCTGAAGTGAGAAAAAATGAAAAACAAAAAGGAAAAGGTGGGGGAAAGAAAATGAGTATTAAGATTTTTGCTCAGGTATCCCAGCAAGGATTTAGACTGCCTTGGATCCCTCTCTGCTCCAAGATGACTCCTCCTAAGCACCTTATTCCTTATTCCTACCTCAGAAACTCATCCAGGCGCTGTGTGGAAAAGCACTGAGGAGGCAAAGATGGGCACTCAGAGGCAAAGGTCTCTTTCCTCTTTTAAGCTGCTGCTGAAACTGTGCCTGGCAAACTCACTGGGCTGAAAAGAGGCACTTGCGCTTTCCTCTTTGGTGCTGTCTCCAGGCTGCACATGGCAGCTCTCAAGAAGATGGGGTTAGACCAGAGGTTATGACTAACTGTGGTTAATGATGAAGTAACTGTACTCCACAGCCTGGAGCTGGGGAGAAGCCCTGGCAGCTCTTCAGCTCTACCCTACCCAGAGCTAGAGGGTATTCTCTGCTCTACAGAGAATGGAAGCTACTGCCACCCTGGCTGTAATCTGGAGCCAGGCACTCATTCTGTGTGCTGCCTTTTCCTGCCAGCCCCATGCCCTCTTATGTGCCTGGAAGACTAGTTGGGTATGAAGTGAAGAGTGAGAATCACATTTATTTTCTGTGTTCAGAAGAAACACTCCTGATGCAATGCACTTAGATGTCTAAGAACTGAAATAAAAGGAATATATATTAATACTTCAATTTGTCCATCATTAGCACAGGAAAAGAGATTCTTTTCAGACAGTTCTGGGTGGTTCTTCCACATTATGCAAAGCCCCCTTCCCATTAGCCCCCTGAATTAGAAGGCCACAGAAAGGAAGACAAAAGAACAGGATCCCATGAATCCTTCCAGGACAGGTACAAGGCTGACAGCTGTCAGGATGGGGTGTGCTCACCTAAAAACCAGATATGTAAGCATCATGAGGATTTTTAATTACAACTTGTGGTTCTAAACAGCAGAGGTGTCCTAGGACAAAAGACACAAGTTGCAGACCAAAGCATCCCAAATTTTGGCAGAAGGCACTCTGATACCATGGGGTTTAATTAGCCTCAGGCATTTAAACTCATTGCACTAATACAAAAGTTTCAGCCTCAGAAGAAGTAGGGAAAGTTGTCAACACAGAGGTTCTTCGGGCTGTAAAAGAAGCCTCTTGGTTTCCACAGTTAAAATGTCCCTGTCACATCAGACCTGTAAGGCTACATTGCTATCATTAGGAGTGTCCGTCTCAACACCCACCTAGATAACACAAATCAACAGTGCCAGATTGCCTCCTTTATGGAGCTGGAAGTTCAGAATAGCTAAAGGTTTCAGAGGGAAATATTCTTACTTGAGATTTTTCAGTTTAAAAAGACCTCATGGACTTTGTGCTCCCAAAGTCTAATGCAAAGCAAACATTAAAGTGTCAGACCCACAGGATTTTCAGTTTTTCTCTAGAAACTGGAACAAGTGGGTATAAGCTTAAAAACAGAAACCAAGATCATCTTCTAGGCTTCATCTCTCTGCTCCTTACCCTCAGCTATTTATCACCTATTGAATATTTCAAAATCCAGATTAAACCCAAGCAAGCCAGTACACTGCACATTAATTCTTCTGCAGTTACATGAAAGAAAATGACTATGAAAGAGAAAACAACTGAAAAGCCAAGAAAAACCCTTTGATTTTTTTCCATTTCCAAAAATATAAAGAAACAACTACTTGCAATATTGATTTTTTTAGCTCAGAATTTTGTAATCAAAATATGTATAGGAAACTTGCCCGTGCTTTCCAAGGGAAATATATTCAAAGTGAAACCAGTTCCTGTATGACACACCAAATGAAATAGGAGTATGAGAGAAAAAGTTCTTCTCTTTGCCTGCTCTTTACTATTATGCTTATGCTGGTCTGTCTTAACATCCTTCTGCTGAGATTTAAGATGCAAAAAGGAAGAACGTGAAAGGCCTGGGAAAAAAGGAAGTAACGCCATAAAGTGTTTATCTTGCAAAATCAGAAAGTCACTGGCAATGAAACACACTGCACTGATAAAGCACTTGGACTAGATGATAGTCTTTATATGACTTACCATTACTGAAAAACAAAAAGCAAATGAGGCCTTAAAACTTCCTCCTCCATCTGATATGAAAAATCAGATCTGTTACTTCTAGCAACACCTGCAGTTTGTTGCTTGGTCTGGAAGAGGCAAAAAAACCAAACCAACAAGCCAAAAAAACCCCTATGCAGTAGCAGTTCTCAAGACACTGCCTTCAGCTTCTCATGAGCCTTAAGCATTCCAGAAAACACGATTCTACAGCATCTCAGGGGTGGCTCATTTTTAGCCATGAAACACTGTGTGACTCCGGCTTGCACTGCAGAAAGCTGCTTACTCCCAGTCAGGAGCTGTGGAGGGTGACTAGGGACACCTCGAGTGGGATTGTCCCTCCCACCTAGAGACTTCCAAGTTAAAGAAACTAGATGACTCAAAAGACTAATTCCAATCCTGTATTCTAAAAGGAAATCTCAGACAAAATTATTATGGAACATTTTAGCAACCATTAGCAGAAGCAACAATATTAATCTGTGGGTACTATGGTTATGTAGTCCCATCCCAACTTTGGCATTCCTGTTTCTGCATGAGTTAAGGGATTTCTTCCAAGTGATTTTAACTGTTATTTCACAAAATACAGAAATGTGAACCTTCTTCACTTCCCAGAGTTAATATTGGAAAAATAAACTATGGAAGCATAAATGAATATTTGAACAGGTCCTCTTTTGAATCCTGCATTTTTTCCTGGATTTGTTTAAAAGAACAACCCCTTTACAAAAAAAAAAAAAAAAAAAAGGTAGATTTTCTTCATTCTCCTCAACCTATAATGCTTGAACGGACAGGGGCTGGCCCCTTTGGATGCCCATCCTTATTGATATCTTTAGGGGTAAATTTAGCATCTAAAAAAAGAAAAATATTCAAACCACTTTACTGAAAATCTGTTTTTGAGACTTACAGATATTTTCTTTTCCAGACTTGCAGACTATTTTAATTTTCTAAATCTCCACTATCAATGTTTTTGCCCAGGTTTACAAGATAAGAAACAGATAAAGGAGCATTGTCTCACAGTCCTAAATTTTACTGTTAATCATTACTAATAAAATAATGACTACTTCAAAAAGTAAAATAAAACCAATATAAAACCATGGTCACTAGAATATTATATACACACACAGCAAACCAGCTTAATACAATTGTATGTATCAGTTTTCTACTGTATCAAAAAGCACATACTTAATACCTAGCAAATAAACATTCTGATTTCAACTTCAAATAGTAACTTTATATTTACAAAAATATTAAATGAGATTTTTGAAAAGCAATCCTCAAGTCCAGATGCAGTCCTTAATATGTTAACTGTACAGAAAACACAACTTTTGGGAGCAACTGTAAACCACAGACAGAACAAATTCTTTCTGATGCAAATTCTTATCCCTCAGAAACAGACTGACTTCCTAATCTCCGGGTTCCTTTTGAACGCAAGTACATTCCCTCAGTTTTTCTGGACTTTTTCATTCCCCTACCTTGTGCAAATAGATGCTCGAGAAAGTCTCACATGCAGTTTCTAAAGCCTCCTGCCTTCAGTACACCTAACACAGGTATCAGGTGTTCACCTGTAATGCTACAGCAGCTCGAGTTTACAATCTCGTGAAAGATGTATTTGGTGTAAAGGTATAAAGTCACAGCAGCATGTCCTGTTTGGAACCTCATTCCCAGGACTTCCTACAGCACTCTGTGTGGCACAGACACAACAGGCACACGGACCTTTCCATACTAACAGCACTGACAGAAAAGCACTTCAGAGTTACACAGTATATCTGAAGAGGGGGATTATTGTGATTCAATTGTGGTTCACAAAACAAAACATTTAAAAAATACAGGAGTTGAGCACAGCTTCCTTTACATAATGTGCATAGACAACGCAAACCATCCTTCTTCTTTTTGCTTTTCTACCTGCAAAGGAAGAAACCAGTTAAAATTTAAAGTATCATTCATTTCCCACAGACTTGCTAGCCAGCACTGGCTTATGTAAGATTGTTGTGTGCCACTGGCACCATGAAGGGAATCACATCACCTACTTCAAGCCACATCTACCTTAAGAATTCCCTATTTCCCTTCTGGGGATGTATACTCACTGTCAGGATAAGAGTCTTGGACCCTTTGTGTCTCTATCACTCCTAATTTAGCTCATTTTGGACACGTAGGTTATTAATATGTCCTCACAGGTGTTGTCAAGCATATAAACAGATCTATGACTGTGGATTACCAGACTCTACTACTGCCTGGAACTCCCCATGAAAGCATCTCACTGCAGGCTGTCCTTCTCTTTGCACATCAGGAATCAGAAATGTAGAATGGGGATATTTCTTCTTACCAACTGTCCACATTCCAAACTGCCATGAATTGATTACCAACAGCCCCAGTAGATTTTAAGTAGGACAGAGCACTCCCCCCTTCATCCATCTTGCTTTTTCCTTATATGACAACAGAATCTAATTTTCTGGCTGAAGATTTTTCAATCTCACCTTTGGTCTCTGGCTGAGAGAAGTTAATTTCACACTTTCTGACATGGCACTTGAGGGTGAACAAGGTTTGCTGGAATCTCCTACAGACCTGAGGATATTCAAAATGAGAGTAAAAATGAAAGGGACTACTAGAATTGTGTCTCAGATCATGAGTTAGGATCCCTCATCAATAGTCTTCAACAACCCATGTCATCTGCTTTGTGTCACATTGCAGATATTTTAAATACCAACAATGGAAGTTGTGAAAAAGCTATTGGACCTTTGTCCCACTTCCACAGAATTTAATATGATAAGTCAGGGAAAGTCTATGAAGCCAAAGAAAAACATGGCAATTTTTCTATTGTGTTCAATTTCTGCTGCATGGGTAATCAACATACTACAAAAAGCAAATAGCCAAGGGTTAACTTTTACCTTCCTATACTGATCATACTGGCAGGGGAAACCCTGTTATTCTTGGAGCTGTCCACAGCAACTGCCACAGGAACAGACACTTCAGCTCTCCTTCTTTCATTTTCTAGGCAATAAATAATAGGTTGATTCTGATGAGAACACAGCAACATTCATTTCACTTTCCCGTTTTTTTTCAGGAGCATCTCATACCTCTTCACAATTGCATAGAATATACAGACCAGAAGTAAAACATCACATTAAACATCAACCTCATACCCACTTTCTGAAAATGACTCACACTGAAACCAGATGCTCAGAGCAACCACATGCAGTGTACACACACATGGAATGAGTCTTCCACAGTTAAATTTATCTCTTTTTTTTGGCAATCAGAGGCTTAGAGAACTCTGATTTCTCCACTTTGTTCCTTTAAGATTTTACTTATTATGCTGAATTTATGTTAGAACAGTCAAAGAAGCATTAAAAGTGTTATCCAACCCGTAAGTCACTGCATATGCACCTGCATGCATATGCACACACACACGGTCTCTCCTCCTTCCTATCTCCAAGTCCTTCCCCCTGTATACATCCTCTGTGGTTTCAGAAGGGGGAAAGGGTGGGTGTTCTGGACAGAGCATGCGTACATGGTCAGTTCTGCCTGTAATGACAAGACTCCATGAAAAGATAAACCAGCCCTCACCTCCTGGAAAGTAATTTTGTTTATAGTTACACGTTGCAGTTAATCTATGAATCTTGAATCATCAAGATTTTCCCTTAGATAGTTTACCTCTTCAGATAACTGGAAGCTCCAGTTACTCCTTCCTATTAGTACTGGCAGTGACTGAGCAAGGTAGTCTGATGAAAAGAGCACCCAAAAGACCAAAAACTAAAATGTAGTTGAGAATTGGATAACCACTCTGCCATGATTTTCAGAAGCCTGATATAAATACTTTAGTCTTTTTTATAAAAGATTCTGCATGACAGAAGACAGATTAAAAGTCACTGGTGGGCAGCACTAGGCTATCAGAGAATCAATTAGGTTGGAAAAGACCTCTGAGATCATCAAGTCCAACCTGTGACCGAACACCACCAACTAGATCACGGCACTGAGTGCCATGTTCAGTCTTTCCTTAAACACTTCCAGGGATGTTGACTCCACCAACTTCCAGGGCAGCCCATTCCAATGCTTGAAAACCTTTTCTATGAAGAAATTCCTCATTGTATTCAAATATAGCAACTGCTTTTCAGACAAGAATTTAGCAAAGAACAGATCTGCCATGAAGCATGATACTTCCAGCAGACTAATTACTAAGAAATTAACTTTAGGGAGAGGTTTAGCTGAAATGTTTTAAGCTCCCTGAAGTAAAGAGTGTTTGTACCACACAGACATTAACAGCAGGTTAATGTTGCTGACCCAACCACAAACCCAGTAAGATAAGGACAAAACTCTCAAAAGGACAAAAAGGTTGTCGTACTAGTTTTTGTTTCCCCTGGAGCTGGGTACTTACCAGGGTAATTCAGGGATGGGGGCTGAACAGGAGACAGCATTGGAGGGACCATATCAGCAGCAGCTAATTTTTGCTGGTCTATTAACTGCAACAGTTTATCACGTGCTTGTGAACTCTGGCGATTCAGCTCTGCTATTCTTTCCTCCAAGCTCTTCGATGCCATGAGTCGAGTCTAGTTGGATAACGGGACAATTACTTCCAGTGAAAAACTTGTACCATTCAAGGAGAGCATACAATATATTTCAAGTACTTCTATGAATTTAATTTTCAAACAAAGTGAACATAATTATATAGCACCTCCCGCAAAAAAATTTGATTTTGTCCCTCCCTTTCACTGTCCTGTATTTAAGTCTTTAGTTGACTAAATACTACAGTATTTTAAACTGGTCTTCCTTCAAATAGGAAAAACACAGCTACTGTCTGTATAACTTAAGAAACAAGAAAAACAAATCCCAAAAAATCCCACCAACCATCCAGCAATTAACCATAGTTAAGAAATATTTAATCAGACACATATATTTAGGAGGGTGTGGGGAAGCAAAAGCAGGTTTCCAGCACAAGTGTCCTGGAACTTATGTTTAAGCTGTGTTTTTATCTCCTTTGACCTCTTCCCCTCCCCCTCACTATTTGCTTCCACAAAAACACTCCTTCTGAAAGTTTACATCGGCTTGTACAAATAATATCAACTAAATATTACACAACATAACACAACATGGAAAGTGACAACACTTTCAGCCTACATGACAAAATTTAAAATCTTTAGGATCCTTAACTGAACAGTCAATGAGCCACTGTGATGGAACAAAAGTTAAAGACAGTAGCAAGTTCGGGGATGTTTCTCTGATGTTAATTCCTCTCACTTGGGCATCACTGCAATGCTACAGGCTGGGGACAGAGTGGCTGGAGAGCAGCCAGGCAGAAAGGGACCTGGGGGTACTAATTGACAGGGAGCTCAACATGAGCCAGCAGTGTGCTCAGGTGGCCAAGAAGGCCAATGGTATCCTGTCCTGTATCAAAAATAGCGTGGCCAGCAGGACCAGAGAAGTGATCCTTCCCCTGTACTCTGTGTTGGTGAGGCCACACCTTGAGCATTGTGTTCAGTTCTGGGCCCCTCTGTTCAGGAAAGATATTGAGGTGCTGGAGCGGGTCCAGAGAAGAGCAACAAGGCTGGTGAAGGGACTAGAACACAAGTCCTATGGGGAGAGGCTGAGGGAGCTGGGGTTGTTTAGTCTGGAGAAGAGGAGGCTCAGAGGTGACCTCATCACTCTCTATAACTACCTGAAGGGAAGTTACAGCCAGGTGGGGGTTGGTCTCTTCTCCCAGACAGTCAGCAATAGGACAAGGGGGCATGGGCTTAAGCTCTGCCACGGGAAATTTAAGCTGGATATTAGAAAAAAATTCTTTACAGAGAGAGTAATCAGGCATTGGAATGGCCTGCCCAGAGAGGTGGTAGATTCACCATCCCTAGAGGTTTTTAAACCGAGATTGGACGTGGCACTGAGTGCCATGATCTAGCAAAACAGACTGGAGTTGGACCAAGGGTTGGACTTTATGATCTCTGAGGTCTTTTCCAACCTAATCAATTCTATGATTCTATGATGTTATGAATAACTGCTTAGTTGCAGCTTAAAGTTTTTCCATGTGACCTGAAGCCTTCAGGATCTCTGTTTCCCAAGGATGTGGGGGATTTTCACAGAACAGGACGGACAAGACAGACCCAAGAAGTACATATACAGTAATCAAGTCTTTGAAGAGATGTACCTGCACTAATTTTAATCTCATGGGCTTCTGCCTCACAGTAACAAAAGAAGTGTATGGATGTGGATTGAAATATGCATCTTATGAGCTTAATAAGAACCTGTGGGTTGGTGCAGTGCTTTCACTATTAATATTATCCAAGCTACAAGAACAATATCTGATCGCATTGCAACCACACCTCTTTTTGCAGCATTACCGTATCCTAACTTTATCAGTGTCCTGCACACTTTTTAGCACTTATACATAACAAAGGCCAGTGTAAGAAACTACTGTTGATCTCCTTAGGGAATGATAAAAATCACAAGCCTCCAAGCAAACAAATGAAAAGAATAACAACTGACAACAGGAAAGACACAAAAGCACCAGTAAGCTATGGGAAAGTAGATCGGCAAAAGGGGGATCCAGACTTCCTTCTCTGTTAAATTCTCACCTGTACTTGTGAAGAGTCTGGACTAGGCTTTGCATTTTGTATTGGGTCTGGCTCATTTGCGCAGTCACTTGTGTCTCCAGAGCCAGCTCTGAATTTGCTCAGTTGAGCTTTAATTAGAGTGTTCTGCCGTGTAAGCTCAGCTATCTGTCCCAACAGATCACCATCTGGAAATAACTCTTCAGCTGTGCTGTTTTTAATAGTGTCACCTGGGCAGGACAGACTGGTCTTCTTGTGGGAACTCTCCAAGTCTTTGCCTGCAGAAGGAACTGGTTGCCTTTGAGAGATGAGAGAGTTTTCCTCAGTTGTGCTCTGTGCCTTCAAGGAGGAAGGGGAGCTCCTTTCCTTGCATGGCTCTCTTTCAGTGTTTTCAGGAGACTGAGAAATGGCTGTAAACACTATGAACAAGAAATAAAGGAACAATAAGGACAGAGGCACGTGAACCTCAATGAAGAAACTAACAGTAACTGTTGCACCACAGTACTAATAATCAAAAGGGAACTTGAATTGTAACAGCTAGCCTGAGCGGTGTTACATGACTGATCAAAACCACGCTATGCAACATCCTGCTGCAAGATCTCGCCAGGTTTAACATCTCCTTTTGCAGAAAGTC
Source organism: Grallaria varia (assembly GCA_013396735.1). Lineage (NCBI taxonomy): Eukaryota > Metazoa > Chordata > Aves > Passeriformes > Formicariidae > Grallaria > Grallaria varia. The sequence continues at coordinate 857,296 of VWZG01000593.1, forward strand.
TTACATTTAAATAATTTAATTAGAGCTTGAGAGAGAAGCCACTAAGAAGAAAATGGTTTTGAATTTCTTAGCTGACAGATCAAATACTACTATTACTCTCTTAGTACTCCATTTTCCAAAATCCTGTTCCCTTAACTGATACACTCTAAGTTTGCATTTCAGTTCTGATATTTACATTGGGTTGTTAACAAAACTTTCACGATAATAAAACAAAATAGTACCAGACTTTTGGCATGATAATAAACTAGCTATTTACTCAACCCCTAAAAAGAGGAAGCACTGTGACCAACAAAAGTAGTTAGGTATTTTTGTGGTCATCTACAGCGAACAGATAATGCACCACACAGACACTACTACGTAAGTTACAGCACTGTCAGCTGCTACATGCTAAGTCCAAGTTGAATTTTGTGATCAAAACCCCCTTTTCTATGCTTTATATACCACATAGCCCATTCCTTCCCAAGCTATAGTTTTTGCCTCTTGACCAGAGAACAGCATTTAAATTTTTACACTCAAATGTGTTTCATGAATCACTGAGCATAAAGAAACATTCAATCAGTTTAAAATTTGTTGAGCCATTTAGCATCAGTCTTAAGAGTTACAGCATATATATCACACAGCTGAACTGTAGTGAAGTCTAGGAATACAGTTTCCTATTCTTCTTTCAAATGACAGACAACATCTGACAGTTCTCACTGGGACTGAAAACAGACATTGCTCTTTGTAGAGCAGGACCTTTACTTTATTTCCTTCAGATTTATTATGTACCTCCTCACAGCACAGCAGCTCACCAAAGAGTTGAACTAGACTTAAACTTCCAATTGCTCTGCCAACTCCTTAAAAATCAAAAGGACTTTTAGTTATTTTTCTGACTGGAAATGGCTTACAAAGCAACATGGCTGAAAGGGGGGAAAGGAGGAGGGAAAGCACAAAACCCCACTACTGTGCCCTACTTCCTGTCAGCAGCCACCGAACCAGCCACACATGTACTTATCTGTCTCCCAACAACAGTGTTACACAGAGCCTGGCTAGTTCAGTAAGATGCATGCAGTTGCAGGAGGAAAAGCTAATTTTGAGAGTCACAAATCATCCTCCTTTCTGCTCACCTCCATAAGCCTAAATGACAAATACCTTCCCTAATCACTCCCCATGAACTTTCCTCCTCCCAACCAGGAGAATGAAGCTACCAACCTACGATCTCCTAAAGTCTATGGATACTGACACAAGACTGAGTTATTCGGTACCACCTAGTTTCACCCAAAACTTCCTCAAACATTTCCCATGTATTAAATGAAACCCAATGGGAACCTGCTCCCAAAGCTTCTAAAAAACCCTTTGTTGGGAAGATTGGTTCAATGCAGGAGTACACAGCCTACAGACATCCTAGTTTGCCTGCAGAAACAGTGAAGTTCCAGGCTTCCGTGGTCCCATCATTAAAGGTGATAGAGGCTGGATTACACTATCAGCAGATGGAAATCTGAGATGATGGGCTGTACATCATTGACAAAGAGTTACAGCAATCACACAGAATTGACAATCAAAACCAGTACAAAATAAAAATGTCAGTCTGGATTGCCACTGACAGGACTGCTGACAATAGATGGAAAACAGAAATCTACTACAGCCAGAGGGATCTCACCATTTTGGAAGGAAGACAACTCCTGACTGCTCTTTTGCTGAGGGGGTGACAACAGCACAGCTGGCTGGAAGATGTGAGCTGGCAAGCTTCTACCAGATCCCATACCACCTGAGAGACCTGGCTCTGGGGGAAACATAAAAGGAAGTTCTTCCTGGGGAAATTTCAGCATATTTTCCCTCTTGCCTGCATCAGTCCTGGGCTCAGAATAGGTCAAGTCAGGTTTTTCTAAAGAAAAAGACAAAGCAGACAAAAGTTAAACAAACAAATGAAAAAAAATAGGAAAAAAACTCAGGTTTAGTGCAACAGCAACATAGTGAAAAATCTCAGTAACAACTCAGGTATCTGAAAAGACAAGACTAGGGTATGTTTCACACGCACTCCTAACTTACTTCTGATCCCCAGGTACAGAATTCTTTCACACAAGTGTATTACAAATCTTTACTGGCCATAAGAGCAAGAAAAACTCCTACATGTAGTCTCATAACTTGAGGATATTGGTATGACATCTGTTTGTAGCTCATGCACAAGACTTAGAGACATGACTTAAGAAGAGTAGGTATTTGAGGTGCATTTGGTGACATTCTCTTGAGACAAGACAATCTACACACTTATCCTAATGCCCTGTATTATAAATTTGATGGCAACAATGGTGGAGTAGAAAACAATTCAAGGCTTTTTCAAGCTCTTGGATGATTTTTTTACAATTCAATTCAAATGAGACATCTCTTCAATAAAAAAAGTTATTCTCCTCTATTTAACTACAACTAGCTTGTGTTTATGTTCCCATGTATTTTAAACACACCAGAGGCACAAAATGAAAAGCATGAAATCGAAGTTGTAGCTAGCTGAGAGACCATAGTAATTTTAATATGCTTATATCCACTGCTCTGTTCGTACCATTTTTCATCATCCTTTCAGGTTTTTTCGGGACATTTGTTCCCATAAGAAAAGTTAGTGGAAAATTAGACAGAACATATCTGATCCCAAAATACAAAAAAAACACCCTTCAACAATAGTCAGAAGAAGCTGTTTGCATAAAATACTGCTTGTGGTTCACATTACTCAGGATTTAAATTTAAAATCTGCCACCCACTATTCAATGATCCAGCCAAGAAATGAGAAAGAACGTCCTGCTCTGCTCAACTGTACAGAACTGCATTTCTGAAGTATTCTCCCACCCACATCTCATCCTCTTTTCCTCTCTCCAGAGAAGTCCTGTGTTAACTTACACATGATTTCTGTGCTAAAACTAGCTAGCTCCAATGTTTCACATCCAGACAGATGCAATAAGGGTTCAAGAGATCTCCTTCTTAAGGAGGAAGAGGAAGAAATATTTCTGTAACTTTCCAAAGCTTTCCTCCCCGGAAGATGCCTTTTCCTGAGAAGAGAGCCAAGTAAGAAGATTTGAATATTCTAGTCCTTCAGAATTGTTGAATGGGAAGGTTTGGGTTTTTTCGTTTGTTTGGGTGTTTTTATGAAGGGTGCTTTTCTGACTGTTTGGATTTTATATTTTGGGGTGTGACTTCTCTTCACTGGCTTTTACAAAGCCTGAGTCAATCAAAAAAAAAAAAAAAGGAATCTTGTATGTGGCTTCTTCCTTAGAAGAAAATTCTCCTAGGAATTAAGATTTTAGCTACAAAAACATCCACAAACCCAACATCTAATCATGAAATACAAATAGCTCCAAGGAATCTTGGGATTCACCAGGACTTACTGACCTTGAAAGCAAAACCAATTTATTTAAACAACCAATAATGAAAACAGCTGGGAGAAAACTCAGTGCTGAAAGGTGGTTAAAAGTTAAAAATACAAGGTGAATTTGGTTAGTCTGGCCATCAATGTGACTTAGCCAGATCCATATCACTCAACTGGTCATCCAACTCTCATTCAAAGTCACAGACCTCTGCCCAGTTGTTGTTTCCGGGCCTCAGCTGCTGTTTTGGTCAGCAGCGACCTCCAGTGCCTTATGGAAGAACCAATCTCTTACTCTCAGGCTGCCTCAGCAACAGGAAGGGAACATCCTGGTTTGCTTTGGTTTCTTTGATTGTCTAGGGTTTTTTTTAGCACCCTCTGAATAAACCTGACTTCATAAGCCATCTTAATGAGGGAAGGCTACTCCCCTCCTTTTGTGCCTGTGCTAACAGCAGAACTCATGGTGAATTTACTAAAGCAAGATTCACTTATGCAAGAGGTGTTTATGCAAGCAGACATCTATTAAATACCATTTTTTCCACTACAGGGATAAACTAGTCACAGCTCCTGTTTCATCCTTCCCATAAGTATATACACACCTTGGTCGTTTGCTGAACCTTTTCTTGCAATTCCAAAGTGTTTTGGGCTTTTTTCTCTTTCAGGTTCTACCAAAGGGAGGCCTTTAAATGCTTGCGTGAGAGACATCAGCTTTTCATCTGTTACTGTCATGTACTGCTGAAGCTTCTTCTAAAGGAGGAAGGAAAAAAGAGAGAGAGACAAATCTGCATTATATCAATATGAATTAGAAAATCACATACCACAAGCAGCCCTGGTAAGAAACTTGGCCTCTTACATGGTTCTGTAGCATTCCAGTGAGGTATTAAATATTATTGTCTCCATGAGAATGTTTCTCATTTATAAGTTGTTTGTTTTCCCTTTTCCTAACTCATGACACAAACTCCTATCTAAGGTTGTTTAATCGCTACATTTTCAAATGTAACCATTGACAAATCTACCTCCAGTGAAAACTGAAAAAAAGAAAATGTAGTATTACATCTGGTCTCTGTTGCTCCAGTAATGTTAAACAGTATGGAAGTAGGAAGAAAGATGCTTAAACTTTTAAATTGATAAAGGAAAGTTGTTTCACTTCTCAGACCTTAAAGTTAAATAAACTAACGACCTCCCAAACATTCCTTACCTGCACCTGCTATCATAATTCTCAAGTTCCTCTTTCAATTTTATAATTCTTTTCTTGTTAATTGTTAAAATCTCTAGAACATGAGAAAAGGCATCTCAGCCCATATTTGCAACAGAACTCAGAATTCTAACAAGTCATCCTGATCGGTAAGGAGCGAGAGGGGCTCAGTACCTGCATAGTAATGTTTTCTTCCTTCACTTGAAGTACTTCTGCAGTCAGAGCATCAATCAGTTCTCTGTGTTCATTCAGCATCTCCTCCTGATGCTGCCTCATCACCTCTTTCTCATGCAGCTGCATGTCAGTCTAAAGGGGGAGAAAAAATTAAAAACCTACTATAAACCAATACACACTCATATTTGAAAACAGGAATGAATCAATATGACATCACAGTGTAACAGCTCTTCCACTGTTGCTAAATTGACTTTGTTACTTTCATGACAGAATTCAAATGCCAGGGCTTGAGAACTGTCAGAGAGCGTACTGATTTTCTTTGTTACTCCCTTTGTTACTCCACAACACTGTACAGAATTCTATTCTGCCTTTACAACTTTAACAGGCTGTAACTACAACCATTGTGTCTCTGCACAGATGCAGTTTCTTAAGTCACTGAATCTTCATCAGTAATCAGATAACTCCAGGTGTGCTAATGCTTGTCTGCATCCTGTGCTACTTGTGCCTATTCTTTAGTTTTCCTTATTCATTAATGAAAACAAATTTGACTACATAAAGGAGAAAGTACTTGCTTTCTAATGTTTTCCATCAGACAAAAAGTTCTAGAGGTTTCCATTATTTTATTTTTTTAAAGAAGACAAAAAACTATTTGTTAAGTAATCTACTTGAACATGAGGCAAACAACCTCACTGTAAAGAACTTCTTGCCCTCAAAAGATAGTAACAATCAATTATTTTCAGATAGACTATTGCAGTAGTCTGGCTCCCTGTACAAGACACACAAGAATCCCTTACACTTCTAATAGATAAATGGAATACATGACACTCACTTTTTGGACCATCGTAACTAAACAAGACTACTAATTCACATAAACACATCAGAATTAGCAGATGGAGCTCTTCCCCAGATGAATCCCTGCATTTATTCAATGGAATCCCTGAATAAGAGAAATACATCCCATCTGAGAAACGTCAGACCCTGAAAAGCAACTGGGGTGTTCTTTTTTGCTGCCAGACAAAATCAGAGCATGAGCTGCCTGTAACATACCTTGAATTATTTTCTGCTGGCATTGGGACCAGAAGTGAAAAAAACAAAGGAAGAAGTATTGAGACAAAACATCTCTGCAGCCACATAAAGCAAATAAATATTTTTTGGAATTAAAACACAGACATGAGACAAAGGCAGATATACATCCCTTAAGCATATCAGAGACAAGCCATCCATTTTCTGTTTCTCTTCCAGCTAGAGAGAACAGGTTTTTTTGCATTGACCCAACTGAAGCAGGCTGCCTCAAAAAAAATGGGAAAAAACTGTAGATGTTGCTATCTTTTCAGAAACCAAAGACATCACAAAATAAGCACTTTTACCCTGGTCAGTGATGAAGCCTATTGGTCCCTTAGATCATACAGATGAGCTATGGTGCCTACTAATCCTACCCAGCACTAACCTAGTCTTGGAGGAAAACCTTCCAAGCAGCTGTGTCTCACATCTATGCCTGGGGAAAACATCAGGGTTAACACCTGTATCCTACCACCAGGTATGATTTATGTCTGGTATACCCTGAAAGAAGTACCTTCGTTCCAGCCCACTGCCAGCTGTAGGTCTAATTACATAAGCTTTAACACACTGCACAGCAGCAGCGAGAGTGAAAACAGTAACACAGATTCAGGGAGTATGCCCACACTCTTTTTGCCCTGTGAGCCTGGCAAAGAAACAGCACTCTTAGCGGAATGGGGTTGAGGTGGGAATTTTCAAATTATTTTAATTATTTCTAACATTTGGCAGATGATGTCAAAATCAATTTAGAAACCAAGTCAAGTTTACCCACTTCGTTTTAAGAATTTCATATAGTTTTGCAAACACTTCCGAAGTTCCTTTTCCCCCTTTTCTCTAGCCTTTTCTGTACTCACTACCTTCTTCTTGTAGGTGTTGATTTTTTAATCACTTAATAAAAACTTCAGGAATTCAAATTTCCTTTCCTACTTTTTAAATATAATTTTGAGAATACATTAAGCAACATCCTTTATAGTAATCCTTTTGCATTCAGCTTTTCTGCAGCAAAAATGGAAGAGAAAGGGAATCTTTCTAAAAGCTTTGAAACCTCTTGAAGACTGGCTGTTTAACTTCAGAGGCTTTTTAAATATCCCCTGCAAAGTCATTTTCTTGAAATGCACTGCCAGCTATAATTTAGGCATTGGAAATCTGATAACTCTCCTGGCTACACAAGACAGATGGTGCACACAAGTGCTTGAGTTATGCCTACCATCACAGGGACCAGGCTTTAGGAAATACCCAAGACAAGCTGTGATTCTTCCCAGCAAATTCTCAAATTCTAATTGCAATTACAACTCCACAAAAAGCAGAAATGTAGCTTCAGATTATGAATATACACTGTGTTTCAAGCAAGTTCAAATATTATCAACCACATTTTCTAACTTGAGTGACTTCATATTGCTACTTATGAATTTAGGTAGGAAATTTATGAGAGTTGCAGACAATTCTGCAAGCAATGATCAGCTTCTGGAAGGAGGGAATGGTAACACAAGAAGTGATAAATGTGGGAGTAGCTTTGGATGAAGATCTGAGGCTCAGGAATAACTCATTTCTGTGGAAAACAAAGAATCTAAATAGGGTTATAACTGCAATTACAACACAAATTTGATGGCTATTAAATTGACGCACTCCTAATAAACAGAAAACGTTCTACTGGAATTCCAAGATCCTTCCTTGTAACTGAAAAAGAACCAAATTTTATACCCTGCTTTGGTGTTATAATTTTAACAGAGAGCAAGCATTATTAACTTCTTTTAAAACATACAACTTTCTCAGCCAAAGTCCATCCTCTGATGGTAGTTGCTTTTTTCACTCTCAGATTGATTATTTACCATTTACTCCCAAGACAGAACTTAATTGAAGAAAATTCTTCTAGACTAAATAAAGGGTAATACAAGGAATGAGTTGTTATACACTCAGAAAAAAATACAATTTTAAAATAAGGTGACAATTATTATACATTTTGAAAAGAAACCAAAATAAGACAGTTCCAGAGTCATTAGAGAACTATTACCTTTGCTACAAAATAGAGTATTAGGATTTAGGTAACATGTCCTGCTGCAACTATTAAAGAGTGCAAGAACTATCACAATCTGGTTTAAAACATCACATAGGCTAAATGAATCTGCAAGACACTGCTGCATCTTAATACTCTGGGTTACAGAAGAAATAAAGCACTTTTTTCCTTTTCTTTTTTAAACAGAAGTTCTACATGGCTTATAGATAGTCTTCTTTATGAAATTCAATTAATTCACACCTGTGCACTGCTATAGTGAACACTTCTGGTCATTCTTGCTCATGGTAAAGTTGCTGTTATGGATAGACAAAGGGAGCTAAAGAATCCCTCAAATTAAACTGGGGATTTGGGTCCACTGCTCTAGTGACAATAGTGTTGCTTTTGGAAGGCAAAGGAAGAAAAGGAATTCGTAAAAAAATTAATACCCTACTACAAGTCTGCACATATTCAAATAACAAATTTAAAATTATTTTAATTGGTGTTTTCTCCTATTAGACACTTGGAGACTTAACTTCCCCATGTTCAATAGGGATATCAGTTTCTAACAAACTAGAAGTTTTAATTCCTACTTACATGCAAACCAAGTAATAAGCAATAATAAGAGTTCAATACAAAATGTTTGGGAGTCAGGAAAGACCAAAGTTCACATCTGTAAAGTAACTTTATACTCTTCTTCATTCACTCTACAAAAGCAATTCTATGTCTTCTCACCTCTTTGAGGTATCGCATCAAACGACAGAGAGCGTTCACCAGTGACAATGTAAACCCAGAGACGCCTTCATTTGTCTCTGTTTTTTGAACATCACGACCCGTACATCGCTCATATTCTTCCAATTCATCCTCCACTTCATGTACCATGTGGTTGAGAACATCCAGGCTGGATTTGTTGTCCCTTTCAAGGTCAATGGGGACTAAATTAGCTGGAGAATCATCTTTCGTCTCTCTTGCAGAGTTCTGTGCAGCTTGCTTTCTTTTCACTGAGAGGGAAAAGAAGAAAAGGTGTCATTGGAATTTCAACTCATATAGAAAGCTTTTCAGTACCAAAGAAATTACATTGTTTATTGAAGTAAATGAAAGGCCCTCTCTCACCATAAGCAGAAAGGCACCATCAAAGAACATCCCCAGTCGTTCCAGCTATTTTCAGATAATCAAAAAACACACTTTCTGCCACTACATTAGTACCTCTCAAGTATGATTGTTAGGTGCTTTTATCGTGCATACCTGTTTGTACTTTCCTCTTTCCCATTTAAAAGCATGGAAAAAATTTGCAAGTGAAAAATATCAGCTGCTTTATGATATTTGGTAAGCAACTCTTTTACAACAATCCTTTCATGTTACAGCTTGTATCTATGACAGACCCCAAACATGTAGAATACGCAGACTGAAACATCACAAGTCTGTGCAGCACAGAATACAAAGCTATATCAGAAGTAGAAAAGCTCCACACAGGAGAGAACTCCATGACCTGCAAGGTAATGGGAAGCATCAAAGGGCCATATTTATGTTCCCAGTTTCCTATGGACTTGTCAGTGGCTTTGTCAATGGATGTGCAGAATACAGGGCAATACACTAGACAAGCAGCCGTGGAATGTCCATTCTCAGATATGCTCCAGACGCAAGGCCTCCCCTCATCAAACTTTGTCATTAGCCCTGCAGTGACTTCCAAAGATCCCTTCCAAACTACATTTTCTTATGACATTAAAGACCTTGGCCAAAGGGTATATTATTTTAAAAAGTACTAAACTCTTTGCTGCAATTTGCTTTTGTTTCCTGGAGTCTGGGTTCAGCATTTGTCTCACAGTGTCAATGAAGTCTGTATCTTCACTCTGATGTCTTGAATGGGTTCTCTTGATTACACCAGTAGCATTGAGAGCTGATTTAAACACAAAACAAAAAATAACACACCTGAAATATTTCACATGTATGTTATGAAGTAATTTTATCAGAAGATCTGGCTTTTTAGTCTGGAAATTCATCTGAGCCCAATTAGCCAAATTAATACACTTCTGTCTCTCAAGCCCCACCCAGAAAAGGAATTCACAGGATCTTGTGAACAGGTTAACAACCCTTGAGAGGCCATAATTTGACAAATCCAACCTGACTGATCCAGTTGTTGAGAAACAGTTGTTGGAGTCAAAGGCATACTTGATTCCTGTGATAAGGACGGTTTTCTCATACACTTTTCAGCCCACAACTGAGAATTCACTGAGGAATTTTGTTCTTTCAACAACCGTAGTCTACATTGAAAACAAGCATAACAGTGACTTGTAACAGGACAATAGCATGATTCTAGAATATCTGTTCAGTCTAGATAGAGCTTCTAAAATTAGCTGCAACTGCTCAGACAAGTTCCCTGCTCACATTCATTCCCAGTCTGCATGTTACAAGACCTTTCCCTACAACTCTGAGCTCAGGAAAGGAGGACAAAGGGAAACAGAAAAACTAACTTAACTGTACCCATGCAACAACTTTTTAACTCCATCCGTTTTCAGTGTTAAGAAGGTAGAAACCGGAATGGACAGATTTGTACTGACCTGTTAGAATTGATGCTGGATTTGAAACCCAAAGAATTAGAGAGTCCATCTTCTGATAATGCTGCCTCTTCGTCTTCATTAAGAGCCTTTTCAGGAGACAACAAAGAAAGAAAAAAAGGCTTCAGAAGAAGTTAGAGATCAATCTTATAGAATTGTTTCAAGAAAAAACAAAATACTTATTTCAGTCTCCAAAACAAAATTTAGGAAAGAACATGCACATTTAAAAAACAAACAAACTCACACCCCTTTTTGGGAAGTTTTGGGGCACTTTAGAACCTGAGAAATACTGATACTGACAATCGTCTCTGAAAATTACACAGCAAATGACTAATTCAATATCCAATATTTTCTTTGGATGACAAGTAAGAAAGACCACATAAACCAGAGAGAAAAGAAAAAGCTGTTAAGACTGTATCAAAACAAATACAGAGATACGGCAGGCAGAAAATGGAAAAAGCAACTTAAATCACAGCATTTGTAAACTTTCATCCAGCTGATGTTACGAGGTAAACAACCATGTAATGAGATCTGCAAAATTACACTTACCTTCTGCGTGTAAAACACAAAACAAAATACAACCCTACGTACCTCATTTATATGAAAACTTAAGCAACCAAATTTGAAATCAGGGTTCCTCTAGCTACCAGGTTTCTGATTTTCTGGGTAGGTTTCATCAGATAATTTTTAACTATGATTTTCATAGGCACATAAGAAAAACTCACAGAAGCCTGACAGACAACTACCAGTACACGTTTCTTTTAAAAATTTCAGCCTATCCTGCAGGATGCATCCAGTGATACAGCTTACAAAGATGCTGCAACTAACACATCATATTAAAAAACTCCAAAAAAATACCACACTAAAACACATGACAGAAGTAATACAACACAAATTACAGATATTTGTGAAGGATGGTAGGAAACAGAAGCAGAGAACCATGAGGATACAACACCATCATTTTTGCTCCCACAAAGCCCTTTTGGTCTTCATCATTGAGCTGTTTCCTCGGAGCATCATATGCCTGTTCTCAAACCACAGTGAGCATTCCTGGTACAACTCATATTATGAAAGGAAAACAAAACACAAAGGCACTCTAAATGACATTATAAACAAATTTAAAGAATTAAACTTTTTAAACACAACTGAATAATTGTAAAATAATGCAAAGTATTAAAGGTTAAACTTCAAATCTGTGGAGGCTATGGAGTGAACTGGGCTATGTCCCCATACATGCAAACATAATTGATAAATCAGAGACACATTTTGAAAGGTAGCAATTAGTTAAGTGATACAAGAGTTCTTCTCTTAGACTGTAATTACTTTGTTCCCTTCATGATAATTTCAGAATTTAAAAGGGAGAGCATGCTACTATGTGAGAGCTTCTACAAGACATCGGATGTTTGTTTCTCATATCGCAAGATTAAGAAATTGAAAAAACATGATTCCCAGAGTCTCATAAAACAAACTCACCTCTCTTTAACTTCATCTTCTGTGAATGCTATCAACATGGTATACAGCACATAAACCTCAGGTTTAAGTCTGCTTAGAAACTCTACCTTTGACATATTCTTATTTTGTGCAACCAAAAAAGCCACAGGACATGCATGGAACGAAACATTACCTGGGAATCCATGACAGATTCACTAAGGATGGAAAGCTGATTGGGAAGATCACATTTTTGTACAATGGGTCCTTGAGATGATTCTAGGTCACAGTTAGGAGCCATTGTTACATTAGGGAAACCTAGAGGAATTAGACAACACAGGGAAAAACAAAGAGGACCTGGTCTGTACTTATGTCACAAGACTTTGAATTGAAAAGAAAGTTCCTGTACTTTGCACCGAAAGGATCACAGGGATGTTTTACTGCTTTAAACAATGGCCAAATACCAACCATACAGTTATCTTAACACACTTGGCCATGCACCAGGCCTTCTCACCTGTGTAAATATACTCGTGCAGAAGCAGCATGCAGGATGAAACAGTCATTAAGGACAAAAGAGAATGGCAGCCTACAGAGAAAAAACCTTAATATTTCACATGCAAACAGCCAGTCCTGCCTTCCAGCAGCGCAAAGATTCACAAAGCAAGCTAAGAAAAGCAAAAGCCTCATTCACCAATTGCTGATAAATCTTCGGCAATATCCAAGAGCAGGTAGTCAGCCCATGTAGCAACGAGAACCAGAACTACTATAGTGGCTCAAAATGGTGCTCTGCATAGGCCAGTAGCTTGGCTGTGAAATGGTGAGCATGTGGTGTGAAATTCCACAGTGGACCAATGCAGTGGAATGACCAGCCATGGGTCACTCTGCCCTGCCATGGGAGGTGTTATCCTCATCTATGTTTCATGCAAGATGAACAGGAGCAATCACTATGTTAAGCGATGAGATGAAAACAGTTAAAAAGAATACTTCACAAAGAAAGACTATTTATGAAAAGCAAGGAGTTAATCTTAAAAGTACTACCACATATAGATGAGATGGTCTACCTGTTCGTGTGCAAGAAGCATTCCCAAACAAGTCTTTTGCCACAGCAATAACCTGATCAGATCGTTCCAATACATCTTGCAAATGGTATTGATCAGACAGAATCTGAAATTATAGTGTATAAGGAAACACTTCACACTGAGCACTCATTTTTCCTCCTTTTTTTTTTGTACTGTTCTTCTAACAGTTACTGAGAGTACGGCTGACAATGTTTGCAATGTTGGTAATGTGCAATTAGATCCTAATTATGATAGATCAAAAAACCATACTTCATTCAGAGTAACTAGAATTCACATTGTTTTTGTGAAAAATTAAACAGTTGTTACTTCTGAAGTCCCCATCAGCACTGACTCTCTCAGGAGCCAATCCTCTCATTCCCTTCTCCCAGCCTGACGCAAACAAGAAGCTGGGTGTTTACAACGCATTCATCAAAACACAGGCAATTAAAAAAAAACTAAAACAGTATGCATCCTCAAATCATTTTGACCTCAGTGTTGAGTGTTCTATGACTCAGCATCTACATCTGACACCCAAAACCTGTACTATTTCAGTAGATCCGAAGCAATTCAGGCAGACTTGTTTCATTCAGCCTTGACTCCTGGAAATCCTACTTAAAACTTAAGCCACATACCACCAAAAATGTTTCGACAGACATAAACACAGCTGAACTACATCTGGCATCAGAAAACATTTTGAATATCTCCATACATTTCTCACAAGACACAGCTTCTGTATTTAAAGTCTCTCTCCCCCAATATTTTAGGTCCATTACAACAGCTGACTCCTAAGGAAGAAGGCCTTGAAGCGCAAAGCAAGAGGCATCCAGCTACTCTGAGCCAAATGAAGCTGACTCGGGATGTGGCTTCATAAAGCAGAACACAGTTTAAAACTTCTCAACCCTGGCTCCATTCACAAAGCTGGAAATGGAAAACTAGTAAATTATATCCCACAGGCTAGGAAGAAGGTAGGTATTCTTAAAACACCTGAGAGACCAGGTATGTAAGTGACCTCCACTATATCATGGTTCATCAAATCAATCCAGAGACTGCAAGTACTTTAGAAGACACCACAGAAAAGTCAGGCTCATATATGCCCTCGTACACAAAGTCTGAGAACTGAGTGACAAATTTTGCTCCTCCAGGAATCATAAGAGTGACTGTTTTGCAAGAGTATCAGAACACTATACCATTATCTCCACACAGGTTCTATCAGTATCTGTTGGCAAGTTTGCTGACTTACACAGCGTTACACAAAAAATTCTAGGCAGTGGCATTTCGCCTGTTTCTCTCCAGCCCCCTATTTCAGTACGCACTTTGCTATGTAAAGAAGTTGCCCTACATATCTGGTTTCCATGTCTTTCTAGTCTTTTGAGCTTGAATTACACTTCAGTAAATCAGACTTCTCATAATTTATTTTGCAAATCAGTGAGTATTCATCCTGCAATCATCTCACGTATCTACTTTTCCAGACCGCTATTCAATCTTCACATGTGACACCAACTAAATCTAGTCTTTCCATTTAGCCATCTGATGTCAAAACAATGCAGGCTTTTAGACTAAGCTATGCCAGATCTGCAGAGGAAAAACAATACAAAAAGAAAAAAAAAGAAGAAAGAGTTTATATGATTCCTTTCCCTAAGGCAATTAAAACTAAAATGATGTGTATAACCAGACAAAAATTACCCTGATCAATTTATTTTCAACCTCCCTAAATTAAAATGCTTTTGGCATCAGCAGGTTCCTAAGCTTCACCCTTCTGCTGAACATGTCATGAACACTTTTAGAGCTTTGCTCCCAAGGTAATTAGCTCACATTTGCTTGTGATTAGAAGAAAAAATTATATCAGCTTGTAACCCCTCTAGGTCCATTTACATGCCCTCAAAAAACTCACCCAATGGAGCACTTTGTTCCAGTTTAGTATCACCTACAAAATTTAATAAAAATCATCTTTGCTCCTGTTTCAGATTGTTATCAAAGATAAACTGGACTAATACTAAAATCTCCCCACAGTGATAATTCATTCATCACTATTCTTCAGTGTAATACACTAACATTATTTGAAAAATAAGTTGTTACAGGACCAATCAGTGCGGTATCTACACATTAAGAGTCATCAGTTACAGAGGTGAACTCACTATTCTTTCATTCAGATTTTCAGACAGACAAATCCCCAAAATATTAAAATTTTGCTTATCCATTTTATAACTTTGCTCTCTTTCTCTTCAATCTACTACTACAAGAGAAACCACACTAGTAGCAGCACCTTCTTAGCTTTTGTCTCTTGAGTCTTTTACAGTTGAACAGCACTCAAGGGGCTTAAGAACCTACACTCACAGCAGTAAACAAAAAAGATCACCAAGGTAACAGAGACAAGGAGACCATTCACAATGGTTGTGCTCTGCTGGAAGACACAAAATTCCCCCGGTTACTCTGAACAACTGGCCCTAGCAATTAACAAGACTTAAGCCAGGGACAGGTAAAAATGGTAGCTCTCCTCCATCTGTTTTATTTTTCTCTACACACAAGACGATGCCAGTGTTTGAAACAGCAACAGCCAGATGCATTTCATCTAGCCTGACATAATTTCTTTTTGTCTTCCTATCTGGAAGCACCTTTTCTCTAACTGAGAAGACGACACAGACTATACTGAATAAAGTAATCTCTTACATTATGAAGGGTAAAGCCACTCAGGAGGAATTGAGATTTCTGCATTGTCATTAGAAACAGCAACAAATACAGAAGACTATTTCCTAAACATGAGTTTCAAATCTACAAAATTATGAAGTCACGTAATAGATAGCCCAGCCAAATCTTAAGAGAGGGTGGTCTAATCTACCACAATTTCTTTCTACATGCAAGTCTTATTGAAACTAGCCTGCTACTACATGAGGGAAATTCATACAGAAGTCCACAGGTTTTTTTTGAGTACTCTGCTGAAATGCACTTGGCGAGAAAGCCTGAAAGTAAGAGTCAAAATTAAAGGCTAAGGCTTGATTAGCACAATATCCTCAACACAAAAATTCTACTGTGGTTGCAGAGAAACAAGGGTCAAATAGGAAACTAGGTGGTGATCTTCAAGCCTAAGTAGTTTCATTTGTTTACATCTATGCTTGTTCTCAGAGATCAGAAACAGACCTGAAAAATTATGAAAGATGAAACAAGGAGGTTTGCGATGGTCAATCTACTGCACGTTTACAGGACTACCAGATCTTGTCCATTTTAACTGCTAGGTGAACACTGTTTATCATCATTCTCTACCAAGAACAATTCTCAGTTTGTTCAAGTATAGAGGCCTGAAAGCTAATTTTCAGATTAGTTTTCATAACATATTGCAAGGAGTGACCTGCCACGTGAAACAAAAAAAGCTCTACAGCCAAAATACCTTTTCAGACTGTGACAATGACTCTCTCTGTCACCTAGGTTTGGGTTTACTGCTGCAGCTCAATATTTAAAAGCAAATTAAATAATTTTCAGTCAGAGGGCTGTAGAACATAAGAGAACAAGCTTTTCAATCCTCAGACAATAAGCTTGTCAGTCATAGCTCCAATCATTGCATGTGTGCAGTGCAGACCGCCTGTATACATGACATCAAGTTATCCAATGAGAGGAGCAAATGTTGCCTGCCCTATGTGCAAGAGCAGTTTTCCAATACTGCTGCAAATCATCTGCAGCAGGCTGGAAGTGCAGGTTTTGTTCTCACCTCACGCATCACAGACAATTTCCTTTTTTCCAAGGAATCAACATCCAGTTGCTTTTGCTTCTTGCATTTTCTGTTAAGCGCTTTCTCTTGCAGCTCCAGCTGTGCCAATGCTTTGTTTTTTGATTTGTGTATTTCACGTCTACGCAGCTATGTAAACGTAAAAGAAATTATTTCAGAATCAAGATACAATCTAAAGGAAAATTTGCAGGGTAACACTAACAATCTCCTCTCCATTTTAACATTCATGCACTGAGTATTATTTACATTAACTTCATGGTAGTACCAATGACAGCCTCACAAACATCCAAAAGTGTAAAATGCCATCTGTATTGCCAGTCAAACTTAAAACACCTCCAAAGGTGAATGGGGAAAGTCTCAGTTTCCATCTGCCCTACACCACTGACTAGCAAGAGTTTTCTCAGCTGTAAAGAGAGACAAAATCCAAACACTACTCTCTAGAACGCACATAAAAAGGCATAATGCAATTTCCTGATTTAACACTGCTGGTCACTGGAGATATTGTCCCTTTTCTTCTAATAACAAGATATATTAAAAAAGTAATTCTTTAAATCCAAATTAAAGAAATTAAACATGTGAAGTGCTTGCTGGAGTCTCTGGAAGCTATCATGTCAAACATTTATAGAATCAAGCTTCTCTGCTATTGTGCCCATCTGTCCTGACTACCCTATCAAAATTTATAAGGAACAATAGCTCATACTACTTATTCTAGTCTGGTAATTAGCGCTAAATGGATGCACATATTTTGCAATGAACAGATTGCTTACTATAAAGAAATTACATTAAACAGTTTAAATGAGAGTTCAGTATTTTCAAAATTAGATTCCTCAGATAAAGCATGTCTTTCAGTCCTTCCAGCAGAGACTTAACTTCAACGAATTGACTGAGCTTTTATGTATTTACATTTTTATGCTTTTATGATGGCATACAGTTCACCAAAATATAAACTATGGCTACTGTTTCCCAATGGGAACAGAAAAATGAAACCCACAAACTGCCAGACCTGGGGATGCTTGATGTCATAAACAAAGAACTAACACTGAAGAGAAAACATGTCCAGGAGCTTAAAAGGGAAATTCAACACTGGTAGAAAGTATCCCTGCAAGTATGATAAACACTTATTTATGCCAGCTAAATGTCCTTGCTACAGGGAAGGAGCTGTGTTGCTATTCCACTTACAATATCCTCAGGAGTCGCACGGTGCACTGTCAGATCCTGGACGGTACTCTGCGAATAGCAACCAGGGGACACATCAGGACTCATAACTGACGAACCGTTTGCTTTTTAAAAAAGTTTAATTTAAAAAAAGAAAGAAAGAAAACCAACCAAAGCAAGCCAAAACCTAACTTCGAAATTACAATATAACAAGAGTAACACTTCAGCGCGGTGCTGCGGAGCGCTCGGGCCTCCCAAACGCGGCAGCTCCGCCGAGCCCGGCCCAGGGAGCAGGCCTGACACCCGGCATGAACCCACAGGGGTCGTGTCCCCTCACACACGCCCGCCAACCCCACACAGCCCCCGCGGATCTCCGGGGGCTCCCCCGGCCCCGGGGAGGGAGGCTGCCCGGCCCACCTCCCAGCACTTACATCCCAGTCCCGCTTCGCCGCCCCCGTTGCCTTCCTGGGGCCCTTCCTGCCGGCGGCGCGGGGCCGCTGCCCTCGCAGCACCGACATCCCCGCGGCGGGAAGAGGCGGGACAGCGGGCTCTCTTCCCTGTTCCCCGTTCCCGACTCTCCCCGCCCAGGGGGCGGAGCGCTGCTCCCCCCGGGTTCTCCGCCCCCTCAGGCCGCGCGGGGGCGTTGCCGCGGGCGGGGGCGGTGCCCGCCGCTCCTTCCGGCCTCGGGTGTTCCCTGAGGGAGCGGCCTCTGCCCCGTCTCGCCGAAAGGCGGTGGTGTTTCCGCAGCTCCAGCCAACTAAATCCACGGGGAAATGCACGGGAGCTGCTCCCGGCGCTGTCGCCGTCTCTCCTCGCCTTCGTTGTTGCACCCGCCCATTTCATTAATGCCCTCCCAAGCCGCCTCTCAGTGCCCCCCCTCTGAGGAAGCCTCGGGATTTTCGCCGTGCGAAAATGTATTTCAGGTCCTGTTGTGGGTGATTGAGAGCGCAGTTGTCACGCAAGCTATGACGTTAAGGTGATACCAAATTAGAGAGTGCCCTGTGTCTAAATGTGCCCGGGGGATCCCCTCAGCTGTGCCACTGAGGAAGAGTGTGCGTCCCTACCTGTGAGGAACTTACGGTTTCCATAAAGCAACTGGCGGTTCTGAAGCAAGTAATTTAACTCACACATAGGTGCAGTATATTCCCTACAGACTTACCCCGCAGGTCTTCCACTTCCCCGTCACACAGGTGAAGACACAATGTAAATTACTCTGAAGGGTTAGAGTTAACATTTTATTTTACAGAATGAGCATAATGCTTTGTCTGTGGGAGCTGGCAGAGGGTTTATCAGACTTTCATTCAAAACCTTTTCGTTTCTTAGAAAGAAAAATTTCATCGAGATTTCCTGGCGACAGAGGTCCTCATCAATGTAATTCTGGACTTACCAACATCACTGTAAAAAGAATCACGTGAAGGTGCAGGTGGAAATGGTTCATGTATTGAGGTAAGGAATTGTGTTGCATGTGATGCAAAAAGAAGATTGAAATCATGAGGGGGGGGGAAAAAGTGACAGAGTAATACTATCAGCAATCACCTCTGGTGAAGTGCTGCAAATGTGGAGATTGCACCTGGACTTCAGTTTCCATCTAGGCACTCAACACAATACCATACACAACCTGAAAGTGAACATCATGCAAGTGAAATCCATGCAAGACAATGCACTGGATGCTTTAATCTCTTTTTATTTGAAAATTTGGAACCCAAAAGTATAAATCAAGGGCGCACCTGGAATTATCTCCTAACATGGCTTCAAATTATCTTGAAGAACGAGGTCTACTGAAGAAGAAAGCAATAAAGGCATAATTGCATCAATACATCATTCACTTTGAGCCCTCTTAAACCTCTCTGCTATTATTAATAACAAATATAAATGTTAAATACCTAATACAAGCAATTATAGTACAAGCCAGAGACAATTCTCATACAAGCAGCCTGTTCTCAAAGATTTTGGCCACCTATGAGAAAAGTGGTAGCAGGTTTTTTCAGACGTCTTTAAAGCCTGTCTACCTTTCACTTCTTGTTGCTCTTCAGGCTGCATTTGCAGCAGAGTCTGAAAATGTGGCATTATCTCTGCAGAAGCCATCTGAGCATCTACAGCATCTATTAACTGTCAGAGGAGCTTACATAAGACAGAGACTATATGTGCAAACAACAGTGATTTAAAAACATCGGATTTCCAAACAATTTGGTTTGTTATGCATTTATAATCTTTTCTCCTTCTAAGCCAGTATGATTTGGGAATTCATTTGTATTTAAGATCTTTCTTCTATCCTGGGTGTTTTTGCAGCCCTAGTTACCAGGAGAAATATAATTTCTTTATATGTTTGTTATTTTGGTTTTTTCCCCAATAGCAATGAGATTTTCTTTGTGCTATAGAGAAACAAAGAAACAAAAAAAAACCCCACAATAACTCAAAACCACACTCCTGTGAGCCTGTGGTTCAGCACAGTTCTTCCTTCCCCTGAGACACTCACAACCCTATGCTTTGTTTATCCTGGAAAAACGGGTCCTGTTAAGAAATTTGTGCTCTCCACACAGCCAGAGGGAAGGGCCCCAAGAGCATCATCCCCCTTCCTCGAGGCCTGGCACCGTGGGCTCACAGCCAACCTAGAGACAGCACAGCTGAGGGCTGCCCCCCTTCCCTCTAGTGACCTTGGAGGCAGGGCTGTGGGGACACTTCAGCATGGGCTGACCTCCCCCTCCCAAGAGAGCTGCATTTCAGGTGAGGCTCCAGTGCTTGGCTCTGAGCTACAGCTACAGCTACATCTGTATCCCCCTGACCTGGGACCTGCTGAACAGCTTCCTGGTCAGCCCTCAGATCTGCCTCACTGTTAGGGACTTGCCTGCTGTTGACAGGACTACATCCATCTCTGATTGCCTTCACCAGACCTGACTCACTAACTTATGTTTCCATCTTGACCTCAGACCTATCCCACTGCCATGGGACTTGTCCACCAATCTGAACTCTGTCTTGATTCCAACTGCCATCTCCAGGCCCGCCCTTTTTGTCTTGCTCAGATCTTGTGGGATGGGGCCCTGGCTAGGGAGGTCCCTGCTCTGCTGGCCTTGTTACTGTTCCTCAGGGAGCAGCCAGCCCCTGCTGGATCCTGATGCCAGAGTACTGTGGCACAGACAAGAATACCAGACCCCTTCCACTGACCCAGACCCATGGTCCATCTGGATCAGCATACTGTCTCTTACAGGGACTAGCTCTTTCTTCCAAAATACATGCTGCCTTTCAAGGAGAAGATCCATGTGTAATCAAAACAAAAAATGGGCTACTCATCTTTATCAAAGGGTCTGAGTGAAGTGTTATAAGGCAGTCAACCTCCATATGTTATCTGGAAGATAATGAAACAAGCTGCTCGGCAATCTGTGTGCAGGCAACAAAGTAGCAATAAAGTGATGAAAAGCAGGCACTGTAGATTTGTCCGTAACAAATAATGTCAAACTAACCTAATTTATTTCTTTGCCAAGATAACTGACTTAGGTGCTGAAAGGAATAGATGATACTTGTTTTGACTTCAGTAAGGCTTTTGACATTGCCCGTAACACCGCTCTCATAAAGGCAAATTGTTCTCAGATGGTATAAACATGAGAGGAATGTATGATTGAAGAACAATTCCCAAACTGGTGCAGTAGATGTTTTCCTATCAGTGGGAAGGTATATCAAATTGAGAGATGTGATCTGTCTGCTAGGATTGATTACTTTAATTAGTGACTTGAATGGTGGAGTTGATTTTTTATTTCAAACTTCTGCAAATAACACCAAGCTGGGCACTACCACACTTTGAAGGCAGATTTGAACAAAGGTTTAGCATTGCTAAATCACAAAATAGTGAGATGAAATTAAGATTTAAAAAAGTATTACACTTAGAAAATTTGAATTCTCAAATTAAAAATTAGAGGAAATGTGTAGTCTTTGGTAAGATAACATAATGTACATCCACTCAGGGCAACTACTTTAAGAATTCTGTAATTCTGCATTGGAAAGTCTGGACTATGTGAAGGACCACTTCTTTGTTATGAAGACAACACAATTAGGGAGGGACAGTGCACTGATCTCCCAATCTGAAATATGCACAGCACCAAATGACACAAAAATGATTTGCAGCTGCCACAGTTACCATGTTTTGCAGAACACAATCTTTGTGCCGTCGGTCCCTTTGCTCCGAGCAACCTGGCATGGCCCTGACATGCTTTTGCTTTGTAATACCTCCTCCTGTTTGTCTGAAGCTTCTCCTCTCTGGGAAAACATGTTTCCCAGTCTCCTCCCTCCAGCACATGCTGGAGGGGGCTGCTGGCCCTGACAGAGGGACCTGTGGGTTTGCAGAGGGCAGTGGGTGAGAAAGGAGCTGTAGGGATCAAGAGCCTTGGGCTCTATGGGACAGAGAGGGGAAGTCACAAGCCTCCCAGTGCCACCACTGCTTGAAGTCCCCTAGGACAAGTCACACAGTGTCCCATTAAGAGTCAGGATAGAGTCACAAGGTCTCTTGGTCTGCAGACCATGATATTCCAGGCTGAAAGGCAAACTCTTTGTGTTGGTGTCCATCTTCCAGCAGATCTCAAAAGTTTTGGTTTTGTAGGTTTTCTTTAATTCTTACCGATACTTCTTGGGCCTCTGACAAAAGGCAGGGTGACTTGAACAGCACCCTGCTTCAAGATGAACAGAGCAATCACTGACAATTGGGGTTTTTTCTCTCTTGGCAGAGAGCACACAAAGGCCCAAAGATCAAATTGGCAGCAGAGTGCAATGCTGGCTCCTTTTGCTGAGCTTTGCAACTTTTCCTCCAAAGACAATGAGTGTCCCCCCTGGAAATCTCTCAGCCTTGAAAACAAAATCCACAACTTGGAAAGCTTCTGTGGCCAGAATCACTATAGCTGTTGACTTTATCAAACAGTGGCTCCTAAAAGTTCATCCTCATTCTGAAAAAACCCGATTGCTTTCTAGTGATGCTCTATTTTCTCTGACTTAAAAGTGCATCCCTACACCGTGGGATCTGACACATTTCCCAGGTGTGTTTTCAACAGAAGAACACAGGAGGGTTAAGTTGTGAGAGAGATCCCTTGTCTTTTCATAGCTCAATTTTATTACTTGCATATTTTTAAAAAGGTTAAGAGCATCACAGTGTCGTTTTGTAGCCAGTTTCACGAACGACTCAAAGAACAGATGCACCAAGCTGTGCTCAAATTAACAAAATGACATTTTGCTGCAGCCTTTCACACCTTTCGATTGAACTAAAAGACGAGAGGATTCATGCCAAAGTTACGAGCAGCCAAAAATAAAGGTTGGGAAAGGCCCCAGGCAAGATCGCAGGTGTAAGCCTCAGGTCCAGCAAGCCAGCAGAGCGCGGGGCGAGGACGCCGTGGCTCGGGAGTGTTGAAGCCCCGCGGATGCTGATCCCCACGTGCCCGACGATGCTCACGGCACCGCTCCCCGAGGGGAAATACCCGCTTACCATCGCCTGCCAGCACCGGCTCAGAATCTGGGGCTGGGCGCAGCGAGGAGACCCACCTCTCCTGGGCTGGCCAGCCCGCCAGCCTGCCTCCCTTCCCTTCTCCTCCCATCCCCTCCCCGCCCCGCCGCCCGCCGGAGGGTCTTTCCCCGCGGAAAGTTGCTCGGCGCCTGCGGGGCGAGGATATGCGGGGCTGTCCCCGCCGCCTCCCGTCCGCGTCGCCGAGCTATTTATTTAAATCGCGAATAAAGCGCCTCGCCGCCCGCCCCGCCCGGAGCACACGGCGGGGGAGCCCCGCGGCACCGAGCGCATGGCCGGGCAGGCGGCCCCGGTCCCCGGGGCGCTGCTCTGCGCCCTGCTCTGCGCGGCGGCGGCGGCAGCGGAGGGCAGCCCCGGGGGTAGCCCCGGCCCCGGGGGCAGCCCCGCTCCCGGCGCCTTCGGCCGCGTCTACCGGGGCGCCGTGAACATCAGCGCGGAGCGGGTCTACGCCTTCGCCTACCGCAGCGAGCCCGGGCAGGTAGGAGAGACCCCCGGGGCACCCCGTGCGCCCCTCGCCCCCACTGTGTGCGTGTGTCTATATGTGTGTGTGCCGGGGGTGCCGGCGCCGCTGCGGCTCCGGCGCTGTGCGGGAGCGGGCCGGGCTCTCCCTGTGTCCTGCCCACATCCTGCCGCCGCGGGGATCGCGATCCGCAGTGCACCTGCGGGCTTCCCTGCGCCCTTCCCCGGCGCGGTCGGGGCGCTGCGGGGTGGGATGGAGGGGGAAGGTGTCCCAGGAGGGTACGCAGGTGGTTTGGTGCCCCGGCCCGGAGGGGCATTTGGTGTCCGACGCTTCTAGCAGCAAAATGGGCTTGAAGTGTAGAGGGGAATTAGGAAGAGACTAGGACTATATTAAAAAAAAAAACCAGAACCACAAAAAGCTCAAACCACAAAAAAAAAAAAAAAAAAAAAAAAAAAAAAAAAAGACCACAACCACAGGCAAATAAAAATCAAAAGGAGTTTCCTTTTTCCTATCACTAGACAATGTCCAGCAACCTCCTGGCACACCAGGATTCTGTACCTGTAGCAGTTCCTTNACACTTAATAAGCCATCTTAAATACCGCTTTTCACCCTGTGTGCTTTTGTAGGATCGTGGTGCTTTCCCCTGGTAGCCCGGGAGGTGAAGCAGGGCTGTGCAGGTGAGGTGTGATGTGAGGAGGCTGCAGGGCAGCGTGGCCAGGGCAGTGGCTGTTTGATGGTGGAAGGAAACCTGTCATTTATGTGCGCCTAGTTATTGCGGGTTTCCCCCTTCCTCCCTTTTTAATACCTTGTTTATCTCAAGTAGCTAAGTGGTACCTTGGAAACTCTGCCCCCGTTGTTTGGATTGGGTGTTAATTGCTGAGTAAGGTGTCCTGATGTACCAAAAGATGGTGAACCGAACAGATGAACCTTTCCTCATGTCCTCAGTTGCACAGGACAAGAGAAAACGGAAAACATCACTTTTTTCCACACTGTATGCTTCAATATGAATGGAGATGATAGAGAACATGTTGGGGGGAGGTAGCGTTAATCGACCCTTGCTTTACTGAGAAATTCCAAAAGATCCAGACCTTTAAAAACTTGTCTGTCTTCTATTATGTGTGTTACTATGTAATAAAATGCACTATGTGTCTATGGGGCAGCAGTTGGGTGTCTGGGCTATGATGCAACTGAGCCCAGCATTACTTAACTGTTGGGTGTCACCAATGATCTCAGGGGGTCAAAAACACACTTTGGGTTTGACCCTCCCTTTAGAAGCTGGTTGTGATGTAAGTTAGGCTTTTTCAGGTGTTACATGTACTGGGTATTATGAATGAAGGCCTGTTGACAGACCGGATGCTGTCTGGAGCTTGTTAGCAGAGATAACATGAATATCCATTTCAGTTAAAATTAATCTAGTGCCTGCAATTTAATGTGCTCTTTGAAGCCGTGTGTTTTGTGGGACATCATCTACAGAGAAGTTTTCTCTCCCGGACAACTAGAGTGAAAGCAGAGTGGGAGGAGGCAGGGAGAAAATGCACAGCTGCTCAGTGGTGTTTGTAGGTATCTAAATGCAACTTCCGGGCTACTTTTCAACACTGGGATGTTCCTGTGGCTGGGAAGAGCTACTCAGCACAGACTACTGCCCTATTTAAGCAGAAACTTCAGTGGACTCATCCCCTTGTTCCTGTATGCTGGAACATGAAATCTTTGCAGAGATATGGTTAAGAGCATATCTAAGAAAGGAAAATTCAAGTTTGAGGCTTAATATTTTTTTCTAATGTGGACTCACCAAACACTGACATGAATATGTGTAGAGGGTCATGCAACCATCTCCTGCTAAGAAAAATAATCCAGAAGACAAAAACCATTTAAATAAGATGGACCGTTGTAGGAAGCTTTCTGATGAGGGATCCCCAGAGTAGGTTCTGAAGATAGAGGAAGGTACTAGAGAAGAGAAGGCTCCAGGGAGACCTTATTGTGGCATTTCAGTATATAAAGAGAGCTTATAAAAATGACCAAGGGAAGCTTTCTACAGTGTTCTGTAGTGACGTGACAAGGGGCAACAGTTGTAAACTGAAAGACTGTAGAGTTGTGTTGGACATAAGGAAAAAGTTTTTTAATGGTGAGGCACTGGAACCGGTTGCCCAGAGAAGCTGTGGATATACATAACTGGGAGTGTTTACAGTCATGTTGCATGGGTCTTCGAGCAACCAGATCCAGTGAAGATGTGTCCCTGCCCATGGTATGGTGTTTGGACTAGATGATCTTCTAACTCAAACCGTTCTGTGGTTCCTCACTGAGCTCTACAGGTACCATTCCTGAGCTGAACCAGTGGAAGCCTGCAAGAAAGTGTCTGACCTAACTGGGCTATCTGGCTGTGAGTGCATGCAGCCCCTTCTCCAGTTGCAGCCCTGAACTGATCAGAGGCAAATACGACTAGGTCTTCTGTTGCTGGTGTGGTCAAAGGTTGAGCTGTCCTGGTGGTCCTGCATTTTTCTGTAGTTGAGGATTGCTCAAGATTTCAGAGCTTGCTAGTGGAAATCGTGACTTTAATGTGGAACTGAGCTCTTGTGGGTAGGGTTTTCTTATGCAAGAACTGGGAAGATATTTAGGGATGTTCTGCCCTCTGGGTAGTTGTTTGGTCTTCTGAAGGAATGCAAGTCCTGCAAACTTGGTGTAGTAGTCCTTGCCTTTCACTGCAGTCTTTAGCCTCGATCTCCTAATGAGTGCAGTGTTAGCCAGTGTTTGCCAGTTGCCTGCCTCTTGTGAGCTCTCTGCTCTTCCTGGTGTTTTCAGTCTCTTCCTGTCTCTGTGCTGATGGCAGTTCAGCCAGAAGCCTCTGAAACCTCGAGGCAGATACCACATGGATGATTAACTTTAGTTACAGGAAATTTAATTGAATAAAAAGAACATTTTCCGTGTGGAAGGGCTGCAGCGGGTGAGTTTAATTGCTTTCCCTCTGAAGCAAAGTCAGGTCTGGAGTAGTCTGGCTCTGAAAACAGGCATTTGTTTTTGTGGTGCTGTGAATTCTGGTGTTTTCCCCTCTCTGCTATTCTCTGTCATGAGGGCAGACCTACAAAGCAAGGGAGAGCTTGGGGCCAAGGACAAGGTGTGAGGGCTGGCTTGTGACCCATCAGCCCAGTGTAAGCGTTCTGGTTGCTCACATTCTATGGCTGCCCAGGCATGTCTGAAAGTGCAGCTGAATAGAGCAGTGCTTGAATGATGGATGAGGGAAAGGAGAGAACAGGATTGTTACTCCTGTTTGGTACTTTAGGGACTTGCTGCTTTCTGGGAAGTGTTGTGCTTGCCTGATCTCAGAGGGTGTTCGTCATCCAAATAATCTTCCTTAGTCCTTGGTAGACAGGGAGCCATGCATGAGTGGAGGGGAAAAGCGAGTCCTGTGACAGTACTCACAGGTAGCTGTATACAAGGTAAAAAAAGCACAACTCGGGGCTCTGGAGCCGAGCTTCTTTGAGATGGACAAGTGACTTCTGTGCAACTCATGGGTAAAATGAAAAACACTTACATGCTAACAAAATAATCTAGCTGAAACTTTTATGCGTATATATATTGTACCAGATCTCTTTGTCTGTGGAGGTGGAAAACCCCTCTAATGTGCTGTACAGAAACACTTCAACTTATGCCTTGAGGCAGGAGAGCTGTCAGGCTTTTATGTACTAGGATTTAGGCCTTAATTGCTGAGGTGGAACTATAAAAGTAAAGTTGTGCTGAGGAGGAGCACAGCCATCTCTGCTGCAAAGAGGCTTCTAGAGTGAGCATATGAACAGAGAGACATGACCAACTCCTTCCTTGTAGTGGAAAGTTTTTGTTTGTTATGGGGTAGTCTTACTGCCTTTTGAATTCCCTTTTTCTCCTTCTAGCTGCTCTTTGAAATTTTTGCTCTGTACAGCTGTTTGTTTAATGTTTAACTGTGAGTGTAAAAAAATATAGTAATAAAACCAGCTGTTGCACTTGTTACTATGCTGTCATGCTTTAACAGCAAAGGCAGATGTACACTATTAGAAGTCTGGTGAACAATTAGTTGGGCAAACAGCATTATATAATTTTAGGATTGGTTAAACTGGAGACATCCAGGAGAGAGGGAAAAAATGAGCACACTCTTGAACATCTCCAATTCCACTTATTCAATATGTCCCTACTTGGGAGGGAGAAAGGAAGGAGAATTGATTTGCTGGAGCTGGCTGTGCAGTGTGCTCCTGCGCAGAAGAGTGAAAAAGAGTTGTAAAATGTTTCTACTGGATTTACCATTGACTGGAGAAGGCTCTGTGTGCCAAGTGAGAAAGCTTGCTTAGTTCCATGATTGCAATAATACAAGGGCTTTCAAAGAGAGAACTGTGTGTGGGAGTACTGAAATAATTCAAAGTGAATGACTCTTTCCACTACTGCAGGCTCTGGCAGTTGCTAATGGTTAATTTGCTGAAAACACAAATTACACTAATATTGTACATGTGGGTATGTCCTGTACCGGGTCCTAAGCTGTCCAGGGGAATATCATGAGGAAGAAGACAACAGAAGTTTTTTCCTAAGTGGAGCTCAGGGCAGCTGAATGTATGATTTGGGAAATACTTGAACTATATTTAGAAAACCAAGTATCTCTCAGGAGAACAAGTTTCCAGCTTTCCATTCTGTAGGCAAAGCTGCTACAATCCAGACACAGCTCTTGGACATTCACGCAATACACACTGGTTCTGATGAGCTCAAAAGCTGAGCAGTGGGCTGTACCTATTTCAGGAGAAAGAGTGGGTGATATTTTCCTCCTCCTCCCTTGCCAGGAGTAGGAACACAGCGCAAGTCTCAGTTCCCATATGGCCCAGCTTACTGTGAGTTATGATTGGCGGTAGATGAAGCTGTGGCCTCTCTGCTGAGGAGCTGTGCAGTGTAAGGATGTGTAGCCCTGGAGTAACAGTTTTGTATGTGAAGTTTATCTGCAGGATGAGGAGTAACAAATTACCTTCAGTCAAGGAGTGAGAGGGGCTGTGTGCCACCAGGAAGGGTTGCTGCCAGCATTACTATTCCTTTTTCGTAGTTGCAGATAGGAGAAAGTTGACTGACCTGAGGGAAGAGGGATATCAACACTATTAAGATGATCAGAAGTTTTTCAATTAGATGCCTTAAACTTTGTGACTAAGTGCCTTTTCCAGCCCAAAGAGCATGATGCATTTGTGTTCCTCTGTCCCCTTGTGAAGAATGAATCTCTTGGATTCTAGGTGTGGATAGAAGTTGCACTTGCTTTTCTCTTGGCAAGGAGCCAGAACTGGAAATCACCCATATGTTCCTCTGGGATTGTGTGATGAGTCACTTGCTCAGACCAAAGCCATCTGTCCTGGCTGCAGGGAAATTCCTTGATCTGCTACACAGGGCAACCTGGTTTAATAAGAGGCAGTGATCAAATCTGTGTTCACTGTCCTCTGCTGTTCAACATGCAAGTGTAGGTTCCACTCCAGCAGCACCCATGTCTGTTTTAATAACACCAGGAAGAACTTTTTCACCTCTTGCTTCTGAGCTGCTTTGGGGTTTCATGTGTAGGACCCTTCAGGCTGGAACTAAGCTGCCTCTAACTAGTCCCATGGTCTCTTGCACATGTTCCTCATAGTGTTAGTCTTGGCTCCAGCCCAGTTTTCAGTTCACAGCTACGCTATGCATACAATAAAACTGTAGCCTGCTGTTTGGAGAAGGCTAAACCTGAGCTATAGTAGGGGTAACAGGTTAGGTTCTGTCTTTCCTTAATGCTGAGTGGAATTCCACCAGTTTAGCCTCAACCATTCAGGTAAAAACCAGAGAAATTGGGAAGGCTACAAATATTTGAATGAGAAGATCTCCTGAGGTCAGTAGAGCTGCTGTTACTGCAGGATCTCCAGGGCCTGAACACTGTTGCTTTTTGGTTGCTGGCTCTAGCCTGTTCACCACAGGACACTGGAAGGGCCTCAACATACCATTTTTGGAACCTAATAGTGGATGCCTTATGAGACAGGAATGTAGGCACAATGTCAAATCCAGAAAAATCAAAGCAAGTTATAGTATATAACGTCTGAAGCCAAGCAAGGTTCAGCAGTATCCCTTTGGAGTAATTTGTGTATATAATTTATCTTTTTTAAAGAAAACAACCAACCCTAGGAGATGACAGCGTAGACAGTGTAGAGTGCGCAGCACTTGGAATGTGCTTGCTGCTTCTCAGTGGGTTCTCTTGACCACTCCTCACCCTGCCCAGAGTCACACAAAAAGCTCTTGCTTACAGGGGAAAACAAAAGTAAACTATGAGAGAACTGGTGTGGGGATCTACTGAAAACACAAGCTTGACTTGGTTTTTTTTTGCATCAGAAAATGTAGTCTTGAAAACTGTCTCTTGCAGAAGTAGGATATCCTAAAGTGAAAGAATGGTGTGGGAGGTGGCTTTGCTTTGAGCTGGGGATTAGGAACATGTGTCCAACTGAGATCCCTTCAAACTTAAAATTATTCTTTATCTTTCTAGGATTTTGCTCTTTGTGTGTTTCCCTACCTAGAGGGGCAAAAGAGAGTCCATCTTGACAGAGACTTACCAGTTTACAGGCTTTAGGAAAAAAGCCCGAAAGGTGCTCTAGTTTCTGGCAGGGTAACCTGCAGACTTTCAGATGGTGACTGCAATGCTGGCAAGAATTTTATTTTTATTTCTAATGTGTAAGCTAATGCTGTCAAGCTTGATAACTTGTCCTTGAATTAAAGTATCTCTTTTGAATTTGAATGTTGCTCTAAGTCTTAGAATCATTCTCTTCTTGTTGGGCTGTCCTGTTGTTTAAAATCGGATCAAGTTTTGTTGTTCCCCATCTGGCCCCCTCCCCACCCCCAAAATGCTTAGATTAAAAAAGAAAACAAATTCTGAATAAGAGTAACTTTGTCAAACTGCCTCTCCTCAGTTTGAACTCTTTCCAGGAACAGTGCAGCAATTTATTATACATTTGCATTATAAGTAGAGGCTGAAATGTCCTTAAATAACTTGTGCAGAAGTTGTTGGGTAGGGAGGTATGATTTTCCTATATGGACCTCATCTGCTGTTTCAGGGGATATTTAAGGAATGAAAGTGCAGACTGTAAAAGGTATATTGCAAGGGTGTGCCATCTGCTCAGTTTGAAAATATAGTTTAGTGTATTTGCATAAGCAAACATAATTTCCTGCTGTGTATACTGGGAGAACCACAGAGGATTTCAGAAACAGCCTTCCTTACTTTTTTTACACTGATGTTTTTCTTTGGGCATAGAAATAGCTACTTCAGGGTGGTTTAAAACAGATGAAAAATGGTTTTTAAAAAAAGACAACATTAATTACAACATGTAATTCAATCTTCATCCAGAGTGGTACTGAGGTGAAGAACTTGGGATCCAAGAAAGAACCGAGTATCTGGGTTCTGACAGCAATCTGTGGAGTTACGGCCATGAGCTTGGGGTTGCAGCAAATTTGGAAAGGTTATAAATGTTTTTGGTTCAAGGGTTGGCCTGGCCCAGAGTTCCAGCTGCTGTGGGTTAGGAAGACGCAATTATAAGGGAATAGTTTGTTCCTTAACTGTCTGTTCGAAAAAGGTTTTGTTTATTTTTAACATCTTCCTGGAGCCTGAGGGTGTTCAGAAACAGGTACCTACTTCATCTGGCATGGCAACTCTTAGTTTTTCTTTCTGACTGTCCTGGGAGACTCCCTGGTGATTTTGGTTAGGGGACAAAATTTAAAAAATGGGCAAAGATAAATACTACTATGGTTTGTATTTGTCTTGCTCCCATTTATGCTTCACAGATACTGTTGCAAACAAGTGAACTCATGGGAAAATCCACGGCAGACCATAAGTCCACACAGCATATTTGCACAAAGTGAAACATTTAAATGAAAAATACTAATCCTGGAACAATTAGATTAATGTGTCTGAGGCTGTGCTTGACATACCCAGAGTCTGTTGCTTAGTTTGTGGTGCTTTGGGTATTTAATACTCCTGGCAGAAATGCTGGAAGAAAACTGTGGGCCAAGGTTATTGGACAGATTGCTTTTGGCAATTAAGAATTATTGACATTGGAGCACACAGTCAGACAGGGAAAGGCTGAGAGGGAATGATCCTCTGAGCTCTGCTTGTTTTGTTGGCAGACAGGAGTGGTGCTCGTATCTTGTGAGAGGGCAGGGAAGAGGTTCTCTATAACCTGTCCCTGTCTCATAACTTTTCCTTCAGGGTCTCAGCTTCCCCCTGTTGCCTTGGCAGTGGGAAGAGCAGCCAAGCTCAGCACGGACAGGCATGTGCTTCATCCACTGCCTCAGTTGCTCTAGCCCATCTGGCTGAATCGTAAGTCACCGAATTTCATGGTTTATATAAACGTGAAGCACCTCTTTCTTGTGTAACAGCAGGCCGCAGCACTTCGGTGGCTTTTGTACGCGTACCCTGCGCTGAGACCTTTCCTTGTAACTCCGGCTTATGTGTTTGCTTGCCGGATGCGTTCCCTGCCCACTGGCTTGGCTCCCTGCCTCGTCAGGCCCACGACCAAGTGCTGTCGCAAGGAGGACTGATAATCCCCAGCGGCCTCGCAAGGAGCGGCTTGTGTGTGGGTGTGGTGGAGAACACGGTGGAGCCCCGGTATGATTCAAAGGCTTTGCTTTAGCAAGAAGTTTTGGAAAGGAATCCACAGTGAAGCTCTTGAAAACCTTTGCTTGCAGCAGAAACTGTTGTTGCAACCTCCTGCCTGCCCTTAAACTCACATCCCCACAGTCTTAAGCTGATGTGTAATCTCTGTGGGAAATGAAGATTTAATGATCAGTCCAAGGACTCTTTCATGTCAACAAGAGCCTGGTTTATTTGCTTGATGTTCGCAGCCATGTTGGTTCTGTTCAGCTGTGTGAATTTGGGACCAACTCCTTCCTCCTGTTCCGGTCTAGAGAAAGGGATTCAGTTGTACTTTTTTTTTCTTCTTTTTTTTCCCCCTCCCCCTATCTCCATGGTGGTGGTGGAGCTGTAGTACAAATATTTGTCTTTCCTGGTGCAACGTTTTTATATAGTGCTGAGAGCTCTCTCTTTATTCAGCTGTCTTACTGCTCTGTCCACCTTGAAATACAGAAGAAACCTCAAGGTCAGTTGTCTGAGAAACAAAACTCTCATGAGCTTGGCTGGTGATTAGCCCCCGCACAGGACAGCGGCTTGGCACTGGGGAGGAGTGTGAGGAGCAGAAGGTTCTGGAGTGGTCCTGACCCTGTCTCAGCCTCGCAGTGCAAAAGGCAATAGCGTGGCTATTGCTGACAAATCTTGTGCAGGGCCTGGTGGTCAAAGGGAGCATTTGGTGCACAAGGTTGTTCCCAAGATCCAACCTGGACTGTCCAGGCTGTGAGGATTTCGGCTTGTAAGGTACAGATGAAATCTAGCACCATATTGTAGTACCAATATAGACAGCCTCCCTCTCTGTGTGTGCAAGGAAAGGGAAAGGGCAACTAGTTTTCTGTGGTGCTGGGAATGGTCTGCTCCAAAGTGAAGTCCCTCAGCAGTGGTGGGAATGCAGGAGTGACAACAGCCTGGCTGACCCTCTTACTGCCCAGGCAAAACTTCTTCCTCATGTCACCAATCCTAAGTGAGTGGGGGTGGATGCAGAGGAGGGTTGTAGTCTGTGTGTTGTTTATAATTTTAAATAAAATCAAATAATACTTTTTAGCTGGAGTTTCTCTGGTCTCTGCATGCAACATGGGATCTTATTTCTGTGATGGAAGGGAGGGATTTGTGATGAGAGCAGTAATTCTGTAGCAGAGAGGGGTTCTTGCATTAGAACTGCCTGTTTTTAAAATGAAATAACCTTTGGCAAAGTGTGGAGGGGGAAACTTGTTTGAAGTAAATAAATTACCTTTTTTTTCTTCTCTTCCTGCTTTTTTCCCACTCTTCTAAAAATACTTTGCTTGAGGCAAATGCTAAATGCTGACTCTCAAAGGGAAAGATGGGACTGCTAACACTGGCTCAGTAGTGAATTCATTAAATCTCTTGCAATTAAATGTATATATCATCTACCAAGGTAAGAGAATCTAGAAGAGAAATGTGGATTAAAAGTTCAAGGTAGGTTAATTAGAAGAAGGCCTGAAAAAGCACAGTCATGAGTTCATAGATGTTACATTTTTATCCCTGTTGCTTGTGATGCTCCTGCTGGACAGATATTTTCCCTGGCAGGATCTACTTTCCATGATACACTAATTAAGGTTCCTTCCAGTCTGGAGCAACTAAATCAGAAAGTGACCACAGATGAGAGAAGCCCTGTTTGTACTTAAGTGGTAATCCTTTTTCCATTTTCCCAAGCTTCCTCATAATTGCACCTAGATTCTGTTGAACTTTGTTTCTCTGAAATTCCTGAGCAAATTTACAAGTGAGAAGGATCTGGAGGAACCATTAGTTGGCAATTTCTTGTGCATGTTTGGCCAACAGGCAAATCCCACCTGTTTTATTGCTGTGCTGAGGAGGCATGGCTGTTGTGTCAGAAAGAGGCCCATCAACCAAAGCTTTGTGCTGCTGCTGTACTCCAGAGACCTGTGAGGGGAGAGTGGAGCTGCATCCTAGGACCGGGCTCTGGCTTCTCCACTGGAAGTGCAGGATCTGCTCACAAGAGGCCCTGTGTTACTGTCGTGATGGCAGCAGGGTAAATGGCTAGGTGGACTGGAACCTCAATCACCATCTGTCCAACTTCTTAATCACCCTGTTTGTTTCCAGGACTTTATTATAAAGATTTTGATGGGGTTGGGTGTGTGATGCTCCTGATTGATCTGGGTATGTGCAAACGCAGGAGGAGCAGAGGTATTCAACGGCAAATGAATCATTGATGTATTGAGGTGACATTTAAAGTACACAGGGGTCTTCTGAATGAGCTGCTCTATAAATGCTTCTTCTGACTTTCTGATGTTCCTCTCAGTTTGAGGCACCCTATTTGAATGCGACCTGGGAAGCAGGTTTGTGTGTGTAGAGTACAGAGAGAAAGGTGAGAGGGATGAAAGAAGTGTAATGGAATCACACCTGTGATACCATACTTAGGCCATTGGTTGCCCTGCCTTGATGCAGCTGGATGCTGCCCCTGACACTAGACCAAAAAGAGGTCAAGGCACTTGAATATGGGCTTTCATGGGAACGGGTCAAAGGAGCTCTAACCAGCTGCTACTCAGAGCAAAGACAGAGTGCTGAACACAGTAAAGGTGTAGAGAAAGTCATGTATGGTAGTAATATACCATATACCAGTTTTCATGTGGGTCAGTGCTTAGATTTAAAAGAGTATTGAGTCTTGAGAATCTTGCCTTCCTCTTCCCAGTAATCCTGTTTCTTACTAGTGTTATAAGATAATGGAATTGGCAGCAAAGCTGAGTAAATGTTGTAGATGGTGTATAGTCAGCTTAGCTTTTTGGAGAGGGGGAAAACAAATGAGGAGTCTGACTATTGGATCACAGCAGAGGGATCTCTCCGTTTTCAGGCTTCTCTCTATCAAAGCATTAATCACCAATGCTCGTTTCCCTTCTCTTGCCCTTCTCTGGGAGAGGTGGTGAAACTTTTTCTTGCTGAGGGCGGTCAGTTGCCATAACAGGTCTCCCAGAGAGGTTGTGGAGTCTCCATCCACTGTCAGCTGGCTCTAGGTGATGCTGCTTGTGCACAGTTGTGGTCTCCTCAGTACAAGACAGGCATGGACTTACTGCAGTGAGTCCAGTGCAGAGCCACAAAGCAGATGAAGGCACTGGAGCACCCCTCCTATAAGGAGAGGCTGAGAGGGCTGGGAGTGTATTGTGCTCATTTAATGTACATGTACTCATGTACAAGTAAGTAAACCTGACTATCTGCTACACATGCATAACTCATGTTGTGGGTTATGTTCTGTATTCGTGAAGTCAGTGAAGAGGATTTCCCAATGTCTAGCTTGTATTTATAGGTAGTTGAGGTTGCATAACCCTGTTTGCTGTGCGCTCCCTGTTGTATTGAGCTGATGTGCTGAGCCCTGGAGGGTTCACAGAGTTGTGTCTAACCAAAGGCAGTGAGAATCACTTCACCTGTGGAGGTAGGCTTGCTTTAACTGTTTCATGGGCAAAAAGCTGCTGAAACATGTCCTTTCTGCAATGATAGTTGGTTTTCCTGTGGATGGAGAATGGCTGCTTGCAGAACTCTGGCTTGACCATAGTGTCTTCATGCTCCTTAGATTTGTTTTCTTGTTCAATTCCAGTGTTGCTTTGTTTATATGTCCATTCACAGTGACTACAGCAAACACTGGCAAACAAACAGCAGCTTGTTCAGCCCAGTCCCTGTGTTTCCCAGTTACACCAGGACGGCCTCAGAGGCTAAGGAAGCCACCAGATATCCCTTCAATACTGTCTGTTTGCAGTGGCTTCCTGTGTTGATATCCTTGATACAAGGTGTTCCTTGTGCATTTTGCTTTGTGATGGTCTTGTTCCTAACTTAGTTTTAGCACCCTGTAGTGAAATTTACTTGGAAACAAAATTGTGTGTGGTTTTTGTGACCAGAAGAAAAAACTGGAAGGCATGCCAAAAGAGTATTGCAAAGGTTTAGAAGCCTGAAGGCAATAGAAAAAGATTCCAGTGTCTGCCCTTATGTCTCAAGGGGATTTTAATTGAAATATTTATCATTATATTTTTTGTTGAAGCCTTTTTAATTTTTAGGAGATGGTGGCTGTAGCCTCTGTATCGTGGTGATAATGGCAGTAAAATTGATAATGATTATGGCTTTCAAGAAGGTATTTTGTTCTAGTAGACTAAACTCCCATGTGAGCCTAGAATTATTAAACAAAAATGAATAGGAAATTTTCTTTTTGACTTGTGACTGCAGATGTAAGCCCTTTCTCTGAAACTGGTGTCCTCCGTATAAGAATAAGCTCCCCTCCTGCTACCTTGTTATGTTTTTTCAGAAGATGGGCACTCCCTTCTACCTTCACTGTTCTTGGAGGGTATGAAGTCAAAATATCTGTGTAAAGTCTTTCACTAATCTAGTGAGAGTCCATTCTAATCTTTCAAGATGTGCTGGGTTTATAATATGCGTGTCTTATCTACTTAATATGCTTTCATTATTTAAAGGCATCTTTTTGAGATGTACTGTCTCTTATGATGAGTTATGTATTCTCATACTCTGTTTTCTTCATCAGTGTCTGCAGTCCTGGAGAGGAAGCTGAAGGGATGTTCTTTTCAAATGGAAATGGTGGCATTTCTATTTGGTGCAGACAAACTGCTTGCTTCCTTCTCAAATGGTGAACTGAGGGTGTTGCACCCCACAGCTGTCCTACCTCTGCAGCTGTGTTGGGGGGCAGGTAATGTAAGGAGAAATTTTGGTTGCTGGTGCAGTGGACTGCATTAAAACCCTTGCTCACAAGGCAAAGCAGCCTTCCTTGTCCGCTTGAGGGCAGTCAGCAATGTATTCCTGTTCTGTTAGGTGGGGTATATATGGTTTAGGGCTATCTTGGTATCATTTACATTGGAGCCAGGTGCTAGCTGCTATTCTGCTTTTCATCCTTGGCTATTGGTGTTGTCTCAGTCATGTTTGTGACTTTCCTGGTAATGTTGATTGAGTTGGGTACATAAGAGTCCAAGCAAGAGAAATCTCAGTTGTGGCTTTGGGTCTATGTTTTGTGTATGTGTTTGTTTTTATCGAAAAATGATTCAAGTTGCTCACAGCAGAAGCTACTGAACTGTTTTTCTTATGCCTTCTGCATTTATCCACTGTATATTGTCTGACCGTCGCCTCTGACCTGGGCACAGGGCTGTGATTCTGGCTTACAGCATCAGCAAAGAGGCAATTCTGTAAATGACCTCTGGATCTGAATAACTAGTCTAGTGGCAAACACTATTGCTCTCCCTGTGGATATTGTCAGCATCTAGGTCAGGCTGAGGAAGGGAGACAGGATTCTCCCACCTAGATCGGAAGTTGTCTTTTTCTTTAGCTTATACTTACCTGAGCTCCTCTTCCTCTTCCCACAGGTGGATGCAGTGCGGGTGTATGTGAACAGCAGCTCCGAGAACCTCCGATATCCTGTCCTGTTTGTAGTTCGCCAACAGAAGGGAGTGCTGTCATGGCAAGTCCCACTAATTTTTCGAGGCCTGTAAGTACTGGAGTATCTTCTTTGTAACATGCCTGTCTGCCACCTATATCCGTCATCAGACTTTTTCAAGTGCTAGATCTGTGTAGACTGCATGGCTTAGTTGCAAAATGTGCTTGGTCACTGTCAGCTGAGTGCAGGAAGACGAAGATCTGATAGGTAACCTCTCACTTGGCAGCCTGCTCTTAGTTTCTCAGATAAGTACACAGAGTACCTGGAGGCTTGTCTGCTGGAGATCTGCCTGTCATTGTTGTCATTCCACAGCTGCTTACCAGGTGTGCAGGTAGTTCTTGGGCTGTAGTATGGAGCAGGGTTTGAACAAGCTCTTGAAAGAGCACCCTTATTGCTGTGTTACTGTGCGTTTGGGCAATAAGGGTTATCCTTGGCTTCTCACGCCAGGTACACCTAAGTTAAGTCTGTTCTGCAGGGTGGTTGTTTTGGGGGTGTTTTCTTTGTGAGAGGGATGCTGCTTTGTATCTTCATCAACCTCAGAACTCTTTGGGCTGCACATACAGAGACCTTGCAGGCTCCTTAGACCATCTGAGATTTGAAGCTTCATTCCGTGATTGAATCCTGTGCAGCAGACATCGTGCAGTGTTTTGCCTCGTGCAGGGGATTGTTACAGCAGTGGCTGCTCTGGGCTGTCAGTACTCTCTTTGCCTCCAGTGAATGGCAGATGTTAAAGATCCACAGATGGCATGGGCATCCTCAAGGGAAGTGAAATGTTGGGGATGACCAGTCCCTTGTGTGGACCCCAAGAGACAATAGAGGTGGAGTTTGAGCTCTGAATAAAAGACTGAATGCTCTTGGCCTTTCAGATTACAATTTCAGTTATGCAAGGAGGGGAAAAATTGCATGTTGAACTGTTGAACAACTTTTTAGTTGCTCTTTCTCTCTCTTTTTTTCCATCTAACTTTGTCTTCCCTCCCTTGCCTTTGTAGCTATCAGAGGACCTACAATTACCAAGAAGTGAGTCGGACCCTCTGTCCCTCTGAGCCAACACCTGAAGCAAGACCCTCTGACCAGATTATATTTGTGGACGTCGCTTCCATGGCACCATTTAACATTGCATATGAGCTGCTAGTCACCAGACTCGAGAACTTCCAACTAGAGTAAGCTGGGATGTGAGAACAGAAGTGTAATTTCTTCATGTGTCTCCTATACAGGGACTTGATCAACCTGCCTAATCTCCTCTTTCTTTACCAGAAAAAAATATTGTTTTGTTTTATTTAATGTGAGGGTACTTTGTGTGTATTGCAGCTCTGAAAGTTTTAGACTTTAACATACTGACATTTGTTTTCTAGGACCAACAAAGCCTTTAACTTCACTGCCAGCCCTTCCCAGCCCCAGGTAAGGAGGAGTCCTCTGTAGCATTGCTTGCATGTCTTACCATGTCCAAGTGATGGGTGTGATCTTTTCTTAGAGATAGCAAGTCTTATATGACTAGATCGTTTCCCTCTTAGGAGCAGGGAAACTTCCTTACTGTTGAATTTTCTGTGGATATAGTGAAGCAGTAACAGCGCTTCAGCCCCTCTTTGGGCACATTCGGGTCCTCCGCAAAGAAGTTGAGTCAGCCAAAACACATGAGCAGAGCAAATGAATGGTATTGACTCTTTAGGAAATGCCAGAAATGTGCAGAAGTCCGGAGGCCATTGGTCTGCTGCATTTCATGGGAAGTGAGGTGGTGCACACCAATGTCTTGTTCCAGGCAGTGGTGGCTCAGTTGCCCGAGTGTGACTTGTCAAGATGCAGTCTTTACGGGGAAGAAAAAAATGCCAACCAGAAATAAAGAAGTTGTAAAGGTGCAGCAGAACTCAGACTGCTATTCCTTGCTTGGGGCAGCAAGTCAAGTTGCAAGGTGATAAATGAAATGCCTGATATGTCTGTAAGTTCTGAAGGAAGCACATATGTGCAGCACCTCCAGCTGAACAGCCTGAACAGTTAGAGCCCTGCAGATACAAATCCTCTTTTGAATGACAATGCTGTTACCAATAGCTAGAGAGATACAGGAGCTTGTAGAGCTGGAAAAGTCTGCATTTACCTAGGCTGTCTGGCACTCCATTTTTGTTGTTACTTCCACTGTTAGTAACACCAGTTAATTTTAGGTTTTGTATTACCAGGCATCCCAGCTAATCTTTTTTGTTGTCAAATGTCTGAAGCCTGTTTGCAGATACAAGCAGTATTTTATACTATAGGAGCATGGGGAATGGCGGTGACTCTTTATAAATATTCATTACTTAGGATTTTGTCATTTGAATGTAGAGTGTTTAGGATCTGGAATTTACTTTGTGACTCTGGTCTGATTTTTTTGTATCAATAATAAGAGTTTTGTGACTTTTAACTAAAAAACAGATGTATGGAGTAGAAGATGAGTACTTCTTAATTGGTATCATGCTGAGATTTTTGTAAATCAAAGTATTAAGTAATCTACAGGAGGAAGAAAAAAGGATTCAAAATCTAGAGGGCTGCTGGGAAAAGACAGGCATAACAATTGAAGGAGATGTGTGGAATGCAGCTTGTGCCTGAGGGCAGAAGCAGGAATTGGATATGCTTGTATAGGTCAGAAGTGTTGCTGGATGTGTTTATAACACTTGCAGTTTCTGCAGCAGAGAGCTGGAGGCCTTTATGCCCCTTGTGTTAATTCTGTACTCTAGTGGAAGTGTGCCTTAGAGAAAACTGTAGGATAGAGTCCTCATGGGTGACTTCCTCAAGGACCTGAAACATTCCAAGGGCAATGCACCTGGGAAACCAAGATGCTCAGCCTGCCACTGTCCTTGCTTGGTGGAAATAAACCATGCTGTGCTAAAGAAACCGACTTGGTGAGTTTTCAGTCTGTAAGGACTTGCAGCTGGAGCCAGAGCTCCTGCAGCAGCGAAGGCAACCTGCTTGGAGGGGGCAATGGGAATAATGTGCTTTAGTAGAAGTGGGCAAACTTGAAAAAAGCTTGTGTGATTTTTGGCATTTCCCTGCCCTTCCAGTGGGGGCCTTAGCTATATCCTTAGGGAAATATTGGCCCTTGCTCAGCACTAAGGTTTCATGTGACATGAAGGGAGCTCTAAAGCTGGGAAAGCCTAAGGTGACAGTTTTGAGCGGGAACTGTGGTATCTTCCAGTGTGGCAGCAGTGGCTGCCTGGTGGCCTTACGGAAGGAAGGAAGGTGGCTGGTGGCAGTCCTCAACCTTGTGTCCCCTCTGAGGTGGCGTGAGGTGTCTGTCAGCCCCTCTTGGCAGCTGTGACTTAGCCTGAGCTATCAGGGTCTGGGCTCCAGGCACGATGATGGGAGCCCTTGCAACAAGCCTGTCTGCTGGCGCAGACACAGGAACCCCACTTCTTCAGCCACTGGCTGGGCTAGTACATCAAACTTTTTACTGGAAAAATATACAATTAATAATATCTCTTGTGACATCTTTTGCCCAGATCTGGAAAGGCCCTTGCCAGGACAGGGAAGGGCATTTTCTGACCCCACTAACTGTCCTATGGGCCTGCTCAAAGCATGGAACCACAAGCACACTGTTCCTTGCCCCCAGAAGAAAAGTAGGAATATTGGCAGATGTTAGTGTCTCACAAATTTTTTTGGATCTATAGCTGAATTATTTTAAAAGCTGAAGCGAGAAGACAAACCCCCATTACCCTTTGCCTTCAGAACAACAACCAAAAAACCCCACTAAATCCTACAACTAATAAAAATCATTTATTTATGAAACTCTTGACAGAGTTTCAACCATTTGACTTAATACTTTTCACAGTCTGTCTTTGAGGCAACATATTTGAGATAAACTCCATGATATGGTCCATATATGAAATACAGCTAGCAGTATAGAAACAACTGGAAATTGCTCATATCAACCTAAAATGGAATGGGATGTAAAATGAAGTCGCTTTAGCTTCTTCAGATGGAAAAAATCTCAAAGGAGCAGAAGGTACACTATATCTTGCATGTTGAAGATGCTTGTGTCTAATAGCATGCTGTGCAAAGGAAAGAGCTGTCTGTATGTATTCACTGTGTTCTTCTGTGGCTTAAGGTCCTAATACTTTAAATCTGAACTTTTGTGAAAGCTGTCCACATCCAACCCTGAAGCCCAGCTAGAGCTGCACAGGTAGCTTAGGAAGGTGCTGAAGCTACTGCCAGGGGTGATTTCTGGATCATAATGCTCGGCTCTCTGCTTTCTCTTCAGTATTTTCTGTACAAATTTCCCCAAGATGTCGATTCAGTCATTATTAACGTGGTGTCTGACGCAGCGTACCCATGCTCAGTTGTCTCCGTCCAGGATATTGTGGTAAGTCTGAGCAGAGAAGGACGAGGAGCTGCCTGCTGGAGCTCCGTGTCCTGCCATGTGGGGTCTGTGCCCTACAGAGAGAAAAGCCCTGTGATGGGCTTCATCCTAATGCTGGTGGTGATGGTGGTGAAGGGAGCCCCTGAAGGAGGAATTAAAATTCTGTGGGAAGGAGGCAAAGATGCTGAGTTCAAGCATCTCATATGGAGATTTTTGTTGCAAATAGGTGAACAAGCTGTTCCTTTCCAGCCTATCTGTAGGGCATTTTTTATGCTCCCCTTGTGAGGTTCCCTGCTGCCTTGTGACGTGGGTATGTCTCTCTACAGAGTGGCATCCCATTCCCCAAGGAGAGAACAGTGCTGTATCCCTGACTTTCCCCTGGCTCAAGGCAGCTTGGGGAACTTCTGATTTTTAGACATGAGGTCCCTTCTTTCCAATGCAATTTTCTCTCTGTGTATTTACTCATCCCCTTTCCTGGGGAGGGGAGAATGTCTTGCAGCTGGGAAATAGCATGATATTTATCCTCGTTTCCCACGTCCCTCAGTGATGCAGGGACCTGCAGTGTGGGAGCAGCAAAATGGCTACAGAGGTGCAAGGTGCTTTGGGTGCTGGCTCCGAAGCCCTGGTAGTTGCCTTTAATATCTGGGGTGAAGAGAGAAGTGGGTAATATCAACTGCTGCACACATCCCAAAGTTTGAATAGTAGGGGGGCAGGAGGGGAGGCTATGGCAGATGATTTTTCAACCTATTAGGTACTAAAAGTAGTGGGAAAGAGTAAAAAAAAGGGCAAGTACTTGGCATATAGTACAAACTGTGAAGTGTGTGACATCACCAGTGTACAACTGAGTGTACACTGTCGTGTGGAAATGGTGAAGGGGATCAACCTGACTGAATCCTCTTCTGACATTAAACTGCAGCCCTCTTGTTAGAACACCAAGATCAATGACTGCATGCCACAACTGTGTCTTCAGAGCAGTCTAACTTCTTAATGGGTTCTAGTTGTTTTGTTCCTTTTGTTATCTCAGCTGGGGCCTTTTGCTGTTCTGTTCCCTGTCCTCCAGCTGGCTTCCTTTAAATCAATTCAGATGTTGTCCCTGGTTTAACCCTTAGTTGTGTCTGTTTTAGTGCCCAGTGTATGACCTGGACCATAATGTGGAGTTCAACGGTGTTTACCAGTCTATGACTAAACAGGCAGCAATAACAGTGCAGGTGAGATGCTGATTTCTGTCCCCAGCGTTTTTTGTTTTGTTTTGTTTTGTTTTTTTTCCAGTGGCTTTTTCCATGCATTCAGAGTTTGCTTTTGATGATTCTCTTATGGCTATGAGCCTTTTCTTTTATCAAATCAGCTGATGTAAGTGAAAGAAATGACGTTACCTATTACTACAAAACCTCGCTTACATTTGTTTGGGCAAATGTCTTGGATGCTGAGACTCTAGATCAGGGTGGCTGAAGCCAGGTGTCTTCTGTTTGAACCTTGGCTCTTCTACCAGAGTGGTCGTAGTAGGGCCCCTATAATAAAAAAAGCTTAGGTAGACCATTTGCACTAAATAGCTAAATAAATAAATGCATTGGTATTAGTTAGCTTGCACTGGGGTAATGCTGTACTGCCTACTAGTGAACTCAGTCAGCTTATTGTCAGCAAGGATGAAGGGAGGCCCAGAAACCAAGCTCTGTCCAGAACAGGCAGGTCTCTGTAAGGCTGGTGCCTGTATAGCAACTAAAACTTGATCTCTCACCTTTTGGAGCACCACCTGTGCTTTGCATTGGAGGGAGAGGCTCCATTTCGTACAGACTCTGTCTTGTTCCATCCTCTTGTGCAGAGAAAGGACTTCCCAGGTGAGCAGTTCTTCGTTGTGTTTGTCATCAAGCCAGAGGATTATGCCTGTGGGGGGTCTGTGCCTTCTTCAATTCATGGTGAGTTGTTCTGGGAGTTAGAGTTGGTTGCTACATCTGTGTGATGGAGATGTTGGTGTCCTTTGGGACCTTTCTGTGGGATGACATGGGGTGGCCATACAGCTCTGTCTTATCCATGTAGCTGTGATTTCTCCCTTGGTTTCCCCATTGAGGTCTTTTATCCTAAAGCTGTCTGCAGAGCTCTACTGACCAAGTGTACTAAACCCTCCTGAAACAGCACGTTTCTAGCATGGCATCCTGCACAGAAGTATTTTACCCACAGAGATTTGGCCAAAGGCAAAAATGGTGTCCCAGTATCTGTAGTGAGAGAATCTGTCGTTTGGGGTCTAAATAAAGAGATGCCTTTGAGATTCAGGCATCCAGGCTTGACCAATTTATGAAAGGCTCAAGCAGGGATTTCTAGTCTGCAAAATAGATTGTGGATATGGAGGAGGGGGAAACCTTTGGAAAAGGCTGTATATTGACAAGCCTGACAAGTTTGAAGAAAAACCACACACAGACTGCAGTGAAAAGCCAGACTCTTGTTTTTGCAAGTTCAGAGAATGAAGATCAGAGCCAGGGGTCATTAATGTTTGATTGTCTTTATATTTTCTGTGCACTTTGCCTCTTGCAGGGAATGCCAACCGTACCTGGAACCTGCAGCGGACAAAGAACCTTCAAGTGACGATTGTGCCCTCCATTAAAAGTCAGTGTCTTTGGGCAGAGCAGTGCAACTTTACAGGGAAACTTGGCACCTCTGAATAGAAGGGTATGACTGGGCCAGCAGTCTCAGGTGGAATGGTGTAGAAAGCACCAGCAAAGGAGTCAAAAGCAGCTGGAGCCCTGGTCCTTCCCA
The DNA here is from genome assembly GCA_013396735.1 of Grallaria varia. Lineage (NCBI taxonomy): Eukaryota > Metazoa > Chordata > Aves > Passeriformes > Formicariidae > Grallaria > Grallaria varia. The sequence goes on from VWZG01000593.1 coordinate 902,003, forward strand.
GGAGGTGCTGTGTGGCACAGGGTGATCTCATGGGCATACTAAGTAGCACTGGGGGTGAAGAAATGGGGGGAGATTTGCAATAGGTTCTGTCAGTTTCTTTTGAAGAAAGCAGGGGGGTTTTGAAGGGCTGTTTGAGGCTGGGCATTGTTACCAGGTAGTACTGGAAAGAGTGGGATGGGAGTGCTGGCTCTGTGACTGATGTCTTCTCTTTCCTCAGAGTCTGTTTATATCCAGGCCATGTTCTTCAGCTTCCTGAGTTTCCTCTCCTTTTACCTGGGCTCAGTCATTGTTGCTTTTGTGCACTACATTAGGTGAGTCAAAGGGTTGTCACACTGGGTGACAGGTGGGAATTGTGAAGGGACCTGTCTAGGATGTGGAATGCCAGAGCATTGAGGAACCATGGTGATTCCCAGAGTGTTGAACTGAATACTGCAATAAGTGGTAGTGACCCAAATAGGGCCTTGGAGTCCCCAGAGTGCTGTTTTCCTTCCTGACATGCCTACCTCGCCCCAGCCCCTGGTACCTACGCTTGTGTTGAGAAGAATATGTGCATCTGAGGTGAATTTGGACATCGCTACCATGAATGTTGTTCTAAGGTACAAAAAACCAAACCAAACCAAAAGTAAGACTTTTCCCAGCTGCCCCAGGGTCCCCTGTTGCTCACTGGAGGTGACATTGAAGCTCTGGTGAGTGAGAGAAGGGACTGGAGGGGCAGAAAGAGGACAGGGAGGTAAGGTTTGTCCCTGTAGGGTGGTTAACAGCTAGCATAGGATGAGAGCCTTGGTGTGGAAGCAAGCAGGTTCTCCGAAGGTGGCAGAGATGGTGGAGTTTGTTGGGATCATTCACTGCTGCCTGTGTAGGCAGTGACAACTGTTACATGAATCCTTTCTCCAAAAGCATGGAGTCTTGAGAGGAGGGAAGCCCCTTCAACACTCCTTCCTGCCCCTCTGGGCAAAGGTTGGCATGGGAAGAGCCATTTAAAGCTTTCATCAAATAGCAGGTTGGTTTTGTGAGAAGTATGGTTATCAGCCACCTCTTCAGACCAAACATGGCAAAGAGTTCTCAGCTGCTTCAGAATAGGGAATTGTAAAAGTTTGGTGTTTGGAAACAAATGAATTTCAGGATGGGGCCATCCATAGACTTCAAGACACGTCAATCAAACATTTCATTGGAACATTCAGTGAAATTACTAAGTGTGTGTATGTGTGTAAACTCAGCTGTTATTTTTTCTTTGTTGTGGGCATATGTTTTATTTTTTACCTTTCTCTGCTTGGCATCTGCATTGGAGGAGCTGATAGGGGCTTCCTAAACATTGTGCTAATGAGTGCCTCTGGCTCCTGCTGCCCTTTCAGTAGATTTTTGTGTGCTTGGTCCCCTGAATGGAGAAGCTATGTTTGGAAAGGTGGTGTGAAACTCTCTCCCAACAGTGTGAACAGTGTAGGATGGGGTTGTCCTGCCTCTGGTAGGTAGGTGAGGGTCTCAAAAAACCTCTCCATTGCTTTGGAAGTCAGAGAGGTGGACTGCAAGCAGTTGTGGCTAAGCTGTGTCTAGTCCAAACAGTGTTCTTCTTTTTTTTTATTGTTGTGTGTGTTTGCTTCTTTTTTGGTTTTTTTTTTTATTTATTTTTTTAGAACTTGCACCATATTTACCCACTAGTGTCCTAGATAATCCTGCCATGGCTGGCAGGTGATGGGGTTTGTTGGCTGTCTCATGAGTGCTGCCTGTTGCTTTTCAGGGTTCAGAGGAAGGCTTCAGCTGGGAGATTGACTCCTGAGCATGGTAAGATTTCTTTTCTGTTGTGTGACAACTTGAAGTGAGCAGCACAGGTGCCAGGCAGGCAAGGGATAGGCTGTCATCGAGTACCTTCAGTCCCTCTGAGCCGCCTTCCCTGTACATGCACCACAGTCTGTGGAGTGGGTGAAAGATGTTAGAGCTTCCTCTCTGCCCTCACAAGAGAGGGTATTTGAAGCTGGCTTCTCTGAGCCTGGTCCTGACCCCTGCCATGAGGAGCTGGCTTCTAAAGGGCTGGAGGAAGGTCAAGCCTTGCCCAGACCTGACTACAGGCAAATGTTCCTGATGCCAGGTCTGTTGATTTTTAAGCAAGGCACTTTGGGTGCGTCTTGCGCTTTAAGCACTCTTCTACCTGGTTTAAACACGGGGTATTTTAATTTTTTTTACTTAAGTTTTAATTTGTTTTTAACTGGAAGTTGCAGACAACCAGGTGAAGGAATGACTAATAGAGTTAGACAGTAGTGTTCATGACATTTACTTTGGTATTGGATTCAGTTTACTTTATGCTGCACCCACATTTCAACATCCCGTAGCTTTCTGTGTTATAAAAACATAGCTGCATCTGAGAGCTGCCAGTGAGAGATGGACATTTTTGTCATGTGGATGGAGGGCACTGGGAGTTTTTGCTTTCTGGTGAAGTGTGGGAGGACGGCCTTTTCATTTTGATTAAATATTTAGTGCCTGCAAAGTAGTTCAAAGCCTTGGTGATGTTGAGGTCATGTGTACCTCTCTCCTAGAGGAAAGGAGGACATTGTTTTGGTAGTATTAAAAGGTTCTTGATGTGTTCCATTTTTTAATGCCCAGCTTTTTCAGTCTTTTCTGGTCTGCTACACATCATTGGATAAGCATATTAGTCTAACTGAGCTGTGCTTGAAGGATCAGCATTGGAACTTCCTCTCTGACCTGGCATTGCTGGGGTTGATATTTCTGTGGAGGACATGGGGGGCATTTGGATTCTCAGGAGTGACTTCTTGCTTCTTCAGCCAATAAGATCTACGTAGGCATCCCTGTGCATGGAATATGTGTGAAAGGTTTTCTTCACAACCTGAACAAGGGACTGTAAAAATGTCCTTAAATATATTCTAATTTTAAATAATTTGGAATGGATCCTGCTGGAGGACAAGAGCAAGTCTTAGGGCGCTGGAGAAATGGGAAGGGCCTGTGTGTTGGGTAGCTGGGGGAAGCTAAAGGGGACCTGGCTGAGGCTGTGGAAATGCTCCAGGGTGGTGACAAGGGATCACTGCCTAAGGCAAGGAGGCACAGTCTCAGACAGGTGAGACCAGAAGTCCCAGGCAGTGCTGCTAGTGCTGCACCTGAGATTTACGGTGCTGAAGTCAGCTTAGAAGCTGCTTTCTAAGCTGCCCTGGTGAGAGGGGGATGTTGAATTCTGGTGCTTGGAGAGTTCCCAAAGAAGCTGCAGGGCATGGATGCTGTTCTTAGTATGGACTTGGAGGGCAGAGAACTGGGTTGCTGGGCAGGGAGGATTGCTGAACAGCATCCCTGTGAAGGGACACAGGAGGACAGTCCCTTCACAGCTTTCCTCCCAGAGGCACCTGCTGTGTCTGTGAGCTGTCCTTTCCCTCACAATCCATGCCACCTTCACATGTCTGGCACTGCATATTACAGCTCTGTCCCTTCCTCTGGGGTGGAGCCATGTCCTACCCACATGCTGTTTTTTTTTCTCTACTGTTTCTTCAGGGTGTGCCTGACTGTTGCCTATAAAATGGTAATTAGCATCTTCCCTGTCTTCCAGGTCACTCACGACATGCTGGATTTCTCTGGGTTTTTTCTCCTCTTCCCACCCACTGGTATTTCTCTCCCTCCAAACTACCCCTGGGCCTCACCTTCATCACTCCCCATTCCTTTCCCCTTCCCCACCAAGAAACTGTGAATGGGAGTGCTGAGCAGTCTTATCTCTGCCCTTTGTCCTTGAATATCCTTCAACTCCATGTGGCCCTATGCTCCTGTCACCCATTTTATGTCTGGCTTCTGTGATTCACTATTTTTTTAATCCTGTGGCACACCTTCCCTTCCACATCATCACTATCTGGTGGAGGCAGTAGCTGTTAGAACCACGCCTGGTGTGGTGCATTTACTTTGCTGACTCACTCACAGGCTGGGAAGTGGGACTGAAATTAGTGGGCGAGCTGGATCCAAATTGGCTGTTAGAGACAGGGCAGAATTGCTTTTCTCCCTGGCTTCCCTGCTTTGTCCAGATTTAAATCTTCCTTTGATTTCTTGGGAGAGAAGGTTGACAGGTCATTGGAGTCAATAAACCCTGGTCTAAAATTAGGAGGGAGCATCCCTGTGGGACAGGACTGACTGGACTGGGATTTGTGTCTTGGTGTCACAAACATGGGGAAATGCTTCTACCCAGTGATCTAGATTCCCGAACAAATTTAAAGCAACAGGAAAAACTGCCACAAGGGAGGGAGTTTGCATGGAAGCTGATGAGTAGAAGTTGAATCTTGTTTCTACAACAACATCCTGCTAATCTCAGCTTGGGGCTCAAGGGTTGTCACATGGGGGGCTGTGGTGTGCCAGAGCTTTCCCTCTGGTGCTCAGTCCATGCCATGTTGTTCACTTCTGATGCTCCTCTGAGCATTTGCCTCAGTTCATTTGCCCTGTTAGAGGGATGGGGCAGGAGGGACCTCAAATTGATACCCAGTCTTAGCCCACAGTCCAACAAGCACAGTGAACATGCCAAAGGCAAGCAGTCACTGGGACTTGAGACTTCAAATGTCATTGCTGTAAGGATGCTTCCTTGATTTAGGCTCAGGCAGGGACAAGTGTTAGGTCTCTTCACATATGTGGCTAATGGAAATGATATAAAAACCTATGCAAAGTGTTAAAGAAGTGCCCAGAACTTCCAGCTGGAAAGAGAAGTCTACCTGTGCCTGTCAGTTTGAGACAGATCATGTACTGTGAAGTCAGAGATGCAGTTTGGGAAGCCAGGTCATTTCCAGGTTGTTTGGCTTTACTATGCCATGTCCTGTATTGCTTTGCTGCTGACTGACCACATGATGTTGTTACAAGGGTGAAGCTTTAAAACAGCTGAATCTGCCTCACTCTTTGCCACCACTGGAAGATGTGGTCCTGTTCCCACTGCTCTTGCTTCCTTCCCTTTTGTGGAGATGGGTGTCTGATCCCTCAGTGAGGGGTTTCAGCTGGCTTTGTTTCATGCCATGTTTGCTGCCAGATCAGCTGCTGAGCTCCATCCTGGGAGGCAGAGAGGGAGGTGTGGAGGCAGGAGGGCACAGTCCAGCCTGACTGGGAGGTACAGTCCTTGCTACACATATGTGGGCAGGAGGCAGGGACTTCCCAGCCCTCATAGGCTTCCCCTTCTTATCATCAGTACAAGACCATGACCACTTTCTGCATGAGTATCTTTTGCTTTCTCCTTCTTTGATTAAAACTATGTAGCAGCTGTCTTGCTAAAGTCTGTGACTCTTCCAGGGGTAACTGGAGGTAGGAATATTTGGAGAGATCAATTGTGTGAGAAGGGGAAGGAGAAGAATTAGAAATTCAGAAGGGTGTTCAGAACATCATGAGGCTTGTTCTAAATTTACTAAGTCTTGCAGCCCCACATTGTGGACCTGCACAGTGCTGGAGAGGGGCTCATGCTGCCAGTCTCACTGGCAGCCCGTGTGAGGAGGCTGAAGGGAATGGGTTTGCTTCACAATGCAAAACAAGGGTTCCCCTTTTGTACAGTATGCTCTAGAGACTGCCATCTGTTTAGAGAAATGTTGCTTTTCTCAGGCTCCTCCAGCTCTTCAGGCTGTTTGTAGTCACCTCAGAGATGTGTTTTGAAGCACTGACATAAAACTAACTGTCCCTTCTGGGTCTGTTTCCATTGCAGGATCTGGGATTATGACTTCTTCACACCCCATCTCAGCCAGCACTCCTGAGGGAAGCAGCTATGGTGCAATTGGTACAGTATATTCCAGAACTGGGGACATGGGGAAAATTTGCGGTTTGGGTTCAGGTTGCACTTCAGGGAAAAGCATCTGCATAATAAAGGTGGCAAATCTGTGAAAGAGGTGCCTAGAGAGACTATCTTTGGGAATGTTTGTCTCAACTAGACAAAGCCATAGTCACCTGAGAAGTGCTGGTGACACTTCTGCTTCAGACAAGATATTTACTAGGCACTGGTGAAGGTCCCTTCCAAGCAAGCTTCTAGAAGCCTGTTATTAGCTCATCAAGCCTGCTTTTAGACTGAAGCGTGCCTTGCCCTGGTACGCTGAGGAGTTGTGTGCTGAAAGGCAAGAGAGAATCTGAGCTTCTTGCACTCCAGAGGTTTCATTAGGGAAGAAATAATGTCATGCTGTCAACAGCCGAGGCATGCCTTGGCAGCAGAGGAGGAAAAAACTTCTCAAGGGTCCTGCTAATCTGAGATGATGGGTAATGACTTCCTTTGCCAGAATATTTCTAAGTCTCCTCCTTACAGTAGTTTTCCCTCCTGTGAAGATATTGGTATTGAATAGCTTGGTGGACTCTCAGGCATAGTTCTTGAATTTGACAGTGTGTGGACCCAGACTGCAGGGTGAGGCTGTGCAGGTCCAGGGCAGTGTGAGGCAGCTGCTCAAATGAGAGTAGAGCAATTCTGTGTAATTTTTTGGTCCCTGCTCAGGATGCATTTGCTCACTGTTGTGTAATGATAGCCCTGAAGCTCCAAATACCATCCGGTTGTTGGACTGGGGAGGTGTGATATCTCTCAGTGCCTGACAAGGAAACACAGAACTGTTTTTTCATGAAGTTTGGGAAAAATTCAGGAGGATTTAAGTCCTGGAGTAGAGTTGAGAGCTTTAGCACCACCCTACCCCTCCTTCCCCAATTCCCAAGGCAATGCTATAAAAGCACTTGGAAAGTGAGGAAGAAACTTGTGTTCTGCCCATGCTGGTATGGACAAGGGGCTGGGAGCTTGGCCAGCCTGTGGGAAGTACAGGCAGATCCTGTTGACCTGCAGGTGATTGATACTGTGGATGCAGTGGGAGCAAAGCTGGTCCTCTGCATGCTTTGAAAAATCTACTTTCTTCCTCTTTGTTGTTTGTTTTACAATGTTTTTAGAAAAGTGTGCATATATAGATCTTACATTAAAATCTGAAGGTTAACTAGGTCAGCATGGTTTTGACCCCTAACAGCAGTGCTGCTTTCACTAGAGCTTTTTGGCTTATCTCAGAATTACAGAGCCCAGAGGGGAAGATGATTGTCCTTGAAACTGCTCTTGGATTATAATCTGATGCTTTTAGGAAGGTTTGGGATCATGGAAAAACTTGTTCCTTGAAGTGGCCATATCAAATTGAGTGCAGCTGGTATCTGGGACAGCTTTATTCTTGCTGTGCATAGGGAGATTTAGCCTTTACCCTGCCTGTTTCCTTCTCCCCATGCTGGTGCAGACGAGTCAGGCTCCAGTGGTGGACATCAGCTATCTTCCCCTGAGCGCAGGCCTCCAGCTGGGTCTGACACAGACAGCTCTGTGGAGGAGGAGAGCGACTTTGACACCATGCCGGAAATTGAAAGCGATAAGAACATCATCCGCACTAAGGTATGGCTGGTGTTCCAGCTGTGGCCCTGATGCTGGGCCATGGGCACATCCAGGTGAAGACCTGCACTAGTCACTTATCAGAATTTTGAAGTTTCCTCTTTCCTGTTGGGTGGATTAAATCTAATAAAGCCGAATGTGCTTCTTAGTGTTTTTTCAGTCACTGAAAGTTTTCCTGCTGTGCTAAGTGTTCTGCTGAAATGAGTAATTTAGTATGAAAAATCAGAATATATTGGGGACTATTGAGAAAGGAGGTGGAATCCCAGACAGTGTCTGAGAAAGTCCAGGGAGGTGTGACAGATAGTGAGAAAATAATCTGCAGTAGTAGGTAGTTAATCTGGTACAAATGGTGCACCTCCAGTAGATGTACAGAGGGGCTTTAAGCTAGCAACAATCAGACTGCCTCCTTTTGTCATTCTGCACTGTTTTGTGTGGTCAGAGCCATTCCTGGAGGTCAGAGGGTTGTGCAGAACTTACTCCCGTACAATCAAGGGACTCAAGAGCTCACTGCATAAAAACAGTACAAACAGCACCAAGCTGCTTGTTGTCCAAATACGTTGAGATCTTCTACTGGCTTCTGTAACCATCACTGATTCTTTTCTGTTTTCTTCCCTTTTTTCCCACCCTCTAATGTTTCAGGTGTTCCTCTATCTATCAGACTTGTCCAGGAAGGACCGAAGGATTGTCAGCAAAAAGTACAAAATCTATTTCTGGTAAGGAAAAGGCAAACTGCTAAGACCCAAGCTCTGGACACAGTCTCTGGTTGTGGAGTCCGTCCACATGCCCTTCTTCTGAACCACACTTTGAACCTGAGGATATTCTTTGAACCGTTCTGTTACGCTTTCTGACTCTGTTCCAGCCAGCAACTGCAGATCCCCCATGGCTCAAATAAGGATATTTGTGGACCAGTGCACACATGATCCTGGCAATGGATTCTGTTTTGTGTCATTTCTTTTAAGTGTGGTAACAACCGGTGTGCCGGAACATAATGTGGGGAAGGGGAGAAACTGGCACTCAAACACACAAGCTTGTGGTCCACATCATGGCTTTTCTTGTGCCCTTAGCATTTTCCTCCTGTTTGCATTAGCACACGTGCTCTTCTGCTTCAGGAGAGCATAACTAGATCACAACCCCAGAGAGCAGAATCTGTGCCCTTAGGCACTGAAGTGTACACATTCTTCCACAAGCACCCTGTGGCTGTGTCCTGGGTGTGCACCCTTGTTTTGTTGTGTGTAACTGCTGCTGCTGTCTCCTCTCTGCAGGAACATCATCACCATTGCAGTGTTCTATGCCCTGCCGGTCATCCAGCTCGTCATCACTTACCAGACGGTGTGTTTGGCTCCATGACTGTCCCCTCTTGCCTTTAAATTTGCTCTGTGGTTGTGCTGTGTAAGGATGACAGTCGCAGTGTATACAGAAACCCAGGACAACACTGAAACTGGGATCACCCAGGAGTTCTGCTCTGTCTGAGGGGCAGTTTGCCTAAGCTGCTCCCTCTACACGGTGTGTTTACTGCAAGCTTGGCTCACCCAGCTTGCAGGTCTGCTATTTTTGCTTGGGAAATGGGAGTGCAACTGTTTTCCTGCTCAAGTGATGTCTCATTTGGGTCCCATTTCATTTTAGAGACAGGAGGAATCTGCTGTTATCTCTAAGAGACATCTGAAAGCAAGTAGGGTTTGCTGTGATACAAGTGATTTCTCCGCCCTTCTCCCCGCCCTTGCTATCCTAATGTTATTCAGATATCTGTAAGCAGGTCTATTAATGATGGGGCTGAGAGCACACAGTGTTTCCTCTGAAGACTGTTGTCAGGGTTTTGGCCTGTGGGTACACCTTGTCCCACCCACTGCAGATGTCAGTATTCCCCTGTGCCAGTGCTAGAGCTAGACTGTGTCCTGGTACACCTCGTGTACATGCAGTGCTTGCACAAAGCAAACCCCCAGGAGCAGGGAGGATTTGCTCATATTGGGTCTCCCACTTCCTCTCTGTCCAGGTAGTGAATGTGACAGGCAATCAGGACATCTGCTACTACAACTTTCTCTGTGCTCATCCCCTTGGGGTGCTGAGGTGAGTGAGCCCTGTGGTCACTGCATAATTGTTTCATGCCTCCTGAGTGTTTATGCTGTGCACAGGTCAGGATTTCATCCTTGCCAGGCTCACAGTAACTGTATTGATGAGACCACTGGGAGTTTAGGACTCTGAGCTTTCTGTTTTTCTCAGCAGTGGTGCTCAGCTGCAGTGAGACGTACATCTAGGAACATATGGCACCTGGGTGTCCCTAGCAAATCTGTGGCACAGCAGTGAGGTGCTCCTGTGCTCTATTGGACACTCTCACTTGTATCCAAGGAGCAGTAGCTCTGCAAAGAAGTTCATATCAGTCATCTCAGTGCAGCATTTCTCTAAATTAATGTTGGAGTGCAAAGAAAGTCCAGAGTTGGGAATCTTAGAGAGGAAGCATTAAATTCACTGGGGCGGGTGAGCTACTTAATCTACAGTTGTCATCCAGAGCAGAAAACTGGCAGTTTGGCAGCTGCTGAGGTAGAGGATTGTGGAGGGGGAGCAAGATGGATTCAGCTTACCATGGTCCAGGGTTCAGCTTCCTGCTGCTGTGTTGCCTTGGTCTTAAACCTTCTTCTTTCCTGCAGTGCCTTCAACAACATCCTCAGCAATGTGGGCCACATGATGCTGGGCTTTCTCTTCCTCCTCATTGTGTTGCGTAGGGACATTCTCCACCGTCGGGCCATGGAGATGAAAGATATCTATACCCTGGTAGGAAGCATGATTGCGTGGGGTTGAGTGGAGGGAGGGAAGACAAAGACAGGATGAACTCAAAAACCAGGATGATACACTTTGGGTTTCCATGGGTTGCCTTCCTTGCTGGAGGATTGAATCCTCCTCTTCTTTCTTCCTGTGCAAAATAGTCTAGGTGGGATCCTAGGTGCACATCCCGGTATTTTACCACATACAGTATGTCCATACTGCTGTGGTGATCCAGGCTGGGCATGTGAAAGGGTTAGGGTTGTTCCTCAGTGGAGGAACAACTCCCATTGCTGTGGTTTGTCCTTTAGTGCTCACTGTGGAGGAACTGGGACAGTAGGAGTGTTGCAAGATGGTTTTGTTCATAGTGAAGTTTGATTTGTTGTAAACAATCAAGAGTTCCTTCTTGGTACCCTCGTTAACAAGAGGGAATAGAGCTGCTCATGATAATTCAGATGAATTTGCCTCTAGCCCTGCAGTCTGTTCTGGGAGAGGCTGGAGAACTCTGCAACTCTGTGGGCAGTGGTGTTGGTTTCTGGAGACAAATGGCTCTGTTTTCATTGGCTTTGTAGCAAGTAATGGCCTTATCACTTGTAAGGGTCTGCTGCTTCCTACTGGCTACTAGAGCAATTCTGGGTCTCCAGTCCTCTCTGTTTTGGGCAGGATGTAGTATGGCATGAGGTACAGGACAGAGATTTTCAGTCTCATGATGTTGGTACCAAGACACTGAGTCTTCAGACCAGAAGTTTCAGTGTGATTAGCCTGGATTTGCTGCCTGTGGATTCACCTGGCTATGCCATGTGTCCAAATCCAGAGCCTGGGGTTGTGCACAGCACACTGTGCTGCCCTGCTGCCTGAAGGATGTGCGTAGGAGTTGAGGCATGAAGTGATGGAGAGTGGAAGCTCATCTGCCATCAGGGCAGGGAAGGTACTTATTCTACAGATCTGTTCTTTTCCAGGACTATGGGATCCCAAAGCATTTTGGTCTCTTTTATGCTATGGGCATCGCTCTGATGATGGAAGGGGTGCTCAGTGCCTGTTATCATGTCTGCCCTAATTACTCCAACTTCCAGTTTGGTAAGCTGAGTTTCCTTTCTTCTTTTGAGCTGGAGATAGGAATTGCTGTGCTGTGTCTCTTGCTGGTTGCTGACATTTCCCATCCCTCTGCCCTTGTGAACCTCCCTGGAGCCTGCCTGTTTTAAAGCTCAGTCAGGAGGCAGTGAGGCTTTGGATGCTAGGGAATAACACGTAAGCTTCCTCTCCCGTCTTTGGGACTCTTGTACTGCATTGCTGGCAGGATCTCCCTTTGCTTTTGCAGCTCAGTGCTTGAAGGTAATAAATGCACAGCCTGAGCAGCAGAGTGTTCAAGCCCAGGAAAGCTCTGTGACATCTCAGTGGAAATTTTGTTCTCTGGTCTCCTTTGCTTTCCTGGGGAAAAGACAGGCAGGATTTTGTCTGTGAGTCTGAATACCTGATGAGGGGGAATGAAAATGAGTGAGCCAGGCTCTTTTCAGTGGTGCCCGGTGACATAAGAAGAGGCAATGGGCACAAATTAAACCACAGGAAACTCCATCTGAACACAGGAAATTTTTTTTTTCCTTATGTTGTGCGTGGTCAGAGTCTGGACAGATTGCCTGGAGAAGTTGAGAATTCTTCTGTGGAGATATTCAAAGCCTGACTGGACATGGTCCTGGGAGAACCCTCTGGTAGCTGACCTTACTTGATCAGGGGTTGTTGGACCAGTGACCTCTAGAGGTCGCATCCAGCCTCCACTATTTTGTGGTCACCTGCCTTTTTCTGTGCTGCCCTGTGGGCACTTATGTGCTGATCCCCACTAGTTTTTGTTGCCCCAGAGCATGCGAGATGTGCTGCAAGGTGGCAGAGCATGAAGTGCTGTACAATGTGATGCAGCATCAGGGATTTTTGCCTGCCAGCCTTGGGTTCGGCCCTGCTGCTGCACTGCTTTGTGTGCACTCGGAGCAGTTTTCTTGGCCCACTGGCAGTACCTGTTTTCACTGGTTGTTGTGCTCCCTCCACAGACACTTCCTTCATGTACATGATCGCAGGGCTGTGCATGCTCAAGCTCTACCAGACCCGCCACCCAGATATCAACGCCAGTGCCTACTCTGCCTATGCCTCATTTGCTGTGGTGATCTGTCTGGCCGTCCTTGGAGTGGTATGCCTCCCTCTTACCTACCTGCTTCTCTGGGAAGGAGATGTTGTGACTGGGGACATAGCTTGAGTGGGCAAATGACTGGCAAAAGCAGCAGAGTAGGGTAAGAGTGTGTTAAGCAGCTGCTGGCATTTGAATTCCCAGTTCTCTTGAGTTTTCCTGCTCTCTTTCCCTGGGCTTTCAAGGAGGGGAAGAGCAGAGCACTTTCCTCTAGGTGGCCTCTTTCTGGGATTTGTCTACCACATGCCATGCTTCCCAAGAGGAGAAATTCATGCATACAGGTGTCCGTGTCCCAGCACGTAGGTGGTCTTCCTGAGGGGGAACTCACACTGTTGGGGAGCAGGGTGAGGCTGGCTGAGCTTCCAAGACAACTATCTTATACCTAATTGCTTGTGCCTCTTTCTCCCCTTTGGAAAACTCCATGTTGTTTGGCACAGCTCCTGCAGTTGGCCTTCTGATCTTGGGAGAAGTGCAGGGCTAGGATAATGTCTGGGGAGCTCCCAGGCAAATTTCTGGAGTACCTGCCTGTGGCAGAAAGAATCACCAGAGTTGATGGACAGGTACAAGGCTTTGCCCATTAGCTCTCAGTATTGTAAATATTGAGCTGGGCTTACCTCAGTCTCCTCCTGTTCTTTACCTTGGAGGTCTCTGCTTCCCTTCTTTTGAAGGACTCATTTTCATCAGTAACCAGGCAAAATCCATTGAATTCTTGCTCTAGAGTAGCAGCTAGGTCCCATTGGGCTGTCAGCCCCTCACTACCACACATAATACAGAATACCAGTTGATTCTGCAAAGGTCTCTGAGTGGGAGACTCTGGGATAAGGCATGCAGGAGCAGCTGGTACACTTGGGACTTCCCAAGGATCTCTTGGTAGGTGTGGTAGATCTTGACAGCCAGGTTCAAAACACTGAGGCTTTGTTATAGGTTGCTATATCTTCTCTTGTGGGATGCTTTGAAGCTGTTCAGTGGAGCTTATGAGCTGCATGTCTCCCTTGTTCCATTCATGTAGAGATGGCTTTTCTACTTGGTTTTTTCCCTCCCCCATACAAAGGGAAAAGTTCAGGCAAGTGCTTTGTCCCAGGGAAGGGGAGTGCTCACACCTGGATGGCAGGTCAGAGTTTCTGGACTCTTTAATGTATAACTGAAAAATTAGGGTTTTAATACAGCATTAACCTGCACTTGTAGGTCACTTCCAGTCCTTAAATAAAATGAAAGTGTACAGTAGGAGCAATTGCCTGCAGAGCAGCTTTGTCCTTTTTGGTCTACGGTGCACTTATCAAAGTAATGATTGGTTCCCTGACTGCCTTTGTAAATATAGAGCTCCTGGCCAGAGAGCTGCTGCCTAGCTTAGCAGAGGGAGCTCACCTGGCCTGGATGTCCCTGCATTTTTCTCCCTGGGCCAACTGCTGTCCTTCCAAGCTGCCATTCTTATCTGAAGAAGCATTCAGAAAGAATGGCCTCCTCTCCAGAGTACTGAGCTCCTCTTGCCTCTCGGGACTTTGTTTTGAATTTATAGATCTGTTTTCAAGTGGGAAGATTTAGGGGTTTCTTTTCCATATTCAGTGAGGTTATCTAATGTCCCATGGTGATACAGATCAGGAAAGGATTGTCCTGCTGTAACAGGGCTTAGTTTGCTTTTAACATGTCTTTGCTTTCAGGTGTTTGGGAAAAATGACATGTGGTTTTGGGTTGTTTTCTCAATGATCCATGTTTTGGCCTCACTGGCTCTCAGCACCCAGATCTACTACATGGGCCGCTTCAAGATGGGTAAGTGCTGTGACTGATCCATCTTCCCTAGGGTGTGCAGGTGCCTCCTGTCCTCACCTGTGTGTCACCTATGCAGTGTGTCTGTCAGCACAGTCCTGTGGCCCATGTCCTGGGTTGCCCTGTCCTTTCATCCATCTGATGCTCTTCCTGGCCTCTGAAGTCCTTGTGCTACTGCTTCCCAGACCAGTGGGAGTCAGCAGGACCTGTCTGCTCTGTGATGGCAGGAGAGCTGGGCTCTGAGGGGGCCTGTCCTGCAACTACATCTCTCCCAAGTGCTGTGCTCAGAGAACTGAGCTACACCCTGTCATGGGGTGGGGGGGGAGAGAGTCTGGTGGGGAACCTGGCTCTTGTGCTCTGCTTACAAACCTATTTCTTCTTCCTCTTCTGCTCCTGTCTGCCTCAGATGGCCCTGACTCAGGTAACTGTCTGCAACTCTCCTGTTTCTTTGCTGAACTGATTGCACAGCCGTGTAGCAGCCAGGGATTGCATGGGTGTGTGTGGGGAGGCAGGCTCTTGTGCCACCTGGGGTCAGCTCTCCAGAAGTGAAACCACTTTGTCAGCAGCACTGCCAGTCCTGCTCCTTGGCAGGAAAGGGGATGATACAGCACAGGAGAGCTCTGATCGTAGCACAGGGGCCTTTTCAAGCTCTGCATTTATGACTAAAGAGTGGTATGTGTGTGCATGTATGTCTGTCCATCCCCACTGCCACTGATGGCTCTGCAGGAAGCTTCTGCAATGATTTTGAGAGCCAGAGTGTCTTGAGTGCACTCTGGCCATTTAGGACCCTCTAAGGGCTGTGGGATCTGTTTCTGTTGTTCTCCTGCTCTTGCAGCTTGTTCCATGGAAGGTGCTTTTCCCCCTTCCTGCACACACAGGTTTCTCTTCCAGAGATGGGGTTGCTAAGCCAGCCTGTTTACATATACAGAGGGGCCTGTTTGACTTCTGGGAAGTGCTAGTATCAAGGGGATTTTTTTTTTTAAAAACTTGTTCTGCCAAATGCCATCCACATCCTGTGGTGGCTGCCCTTCTGCTCAGTACAGACTGCTCCCAAAGGGCAAGAAATCCATCTGCTGACACTTTGGGTTTGCTGTCAGCTGCTGGGTGTCCGTGTCTTTACCCATAGGCATTTTGGAGCTCACTCTGCTGGCTGTTCTGGCTTTTTATCCTCTTCTTTGACAGACTTGGGCATATTTCGACGAGCAGTGATGGTGCTGTACACGGACTGTATCCAGCAGTGCAGCTGGCCAATGTACATGGTAGGTGATTTCTCATCTTAGTACCTCTCAGCAATTGCTCACCCTTTAGGCAGTGCAAAGGAAGGAGGTTGGGCTATTTGAAAAGTGGTGTTTCTCCACTTCCCTTCTTTTCCCTCCCTCAGAATGGCTGGGTAAGTGTAGATCTCCACTAGAGGGGTTTACTCCCAGCCTCCAGACTTCCCCTAATCTCAGACTGTGAATAAAACATCAGAGCAAAGGTGATACAAGCATGACAGGGTTTGCCTTTGCACTTGCTCTCTGGGGCATCCGTTCAGAGGAGTGGGTACGAGGCTCTGTGCAGCGCAGCCTCTCTGGGGAAGGCAGCAAATGTTTGGGCTGTGTGGCTTAAGCAAAAGCAATTGCCATTTCTGCAGTACCTCGGGGCAGACAGCAAAAAAGTAAGAAACAGTGCCTGTTACCTTGTGTCCCACTGATTGCTTTCTTCTTGGCAGGGAGTGCTAATTAGGGCTTGAAGCCAAATGGGGTTTTTATCCATGAGCATCCTTTTTCTTTCTTTCTTTTTTTTATTTTTTTTATTCTCCCACCTCTGAATAAGCAAACTCTGTCCACTCAGGCATGAAGTAAGCCTGGTCAGCCTGAAATAGCTGCATCATGAAGGCAGCTGTAAACACAAATGCACATGCCCCACAGGTGTAATCCTTCTGCTTGCTGTAGTTACAGGACTTCCTTAGCTAATGGTGAGATGGGAGAAAAAGGGGCTCTCTGCATATATGCGCGATGCTGTCCAAAGCTGCCCCTGCTGCCTCTTTCAAGCAAGTCCTTGCTCTCTGCAATAATTTTTCTATAAAACGGTGGGAGGGAAGGAATCTAACTAGAAAAACAGTAGAAACAGTTAAAGGATTTGCAGAACCACCTGAGGCTGATCCCTTAAGTGCTGAGCTTGTTCTTTTTGAGATGTTCAGTCTCCTTCTTGCAACACAAAATTCATGAGGGCCAGAGCAGCTCCTGCAGAGCAAATTACAGAGCCAGGTGCATGTGTGTTTGCAGGAACCAGACTTCACATCCTCACATAAGGATGTCCTGAATTTCTGAGGCAATGGCCTCTTTTTGCATACCCTTCTGATTTCATATGATCATCAGTGTCTTTCCTCCAGGACAGGATGGTGCTGCTCATTGTTGGAAACCTGGTCAACTGGTCCTTGTAAGTGGTGGCATGTTGGTGTCCCGTGTGTTTGTGCACATGGGGCAGCAGGATTTGGTACTGGCACACAGGTGGCCTGGAGCAATGGGGAAATGCAGCAGTGACTGTGCAATAATCCTGTGCTGGGGCCCTTCTGACACGTTTTGACAGGGAGCTTGATCTGAGGAGTGCTGATGGTGGCCAGATCCATAAGATACAGTGCAGCACTACAGAACTATGTGAGGCATCCCTAAGGGTCTCAGCTGGGGTTGTCTCACCGCTCATGTCTGAGTAAGCTTGTGTAGGGCTGGCTTGGTACTGTGGGGTTGTGCTGTGCTGTACACCTGCTTCCCACATAGCTGGGAGGTCTCTGGCACGGCCAAGGTGCAGGACACCTGACTGACACTTCTTAGTCACAGAGCCTGGCTGGACAGTAACTGTATGGGAGGGATCAGATCTTAGACCTAAAATTGTTGCCCCAGGCTTTTGCTGTTTCTTGGGGACATGCTGTCTACCAAATGTACATGTCTGGGGCCAGCTCCAACCCAGTGAGATGTTTGGCCGTGGGTTGGAAGCAACCCAGGACCCTTTACTGTCCTTTGTGGTCTCAGTTGCTTCAGCAGCTGACCGTGGCTGGGTTTCCTTGGCTGGGGACAGAGGTGACCAGTGCATTTCCTCCAGGGAATTGGGAGGCTGTGGCAGTGTTGATGTGTCCTGTAGGATAGTGGGTGGCTGTCATTTTGGGGATGTACCTTGTCCCAGTGAAAGAGGCTGTCTGATGTCCCTTCTTCCCTCTCTCTCAGTGCTATCTTTGGGCTGGTGTATCGGCCCAGAGACTTTGCCTCCTACATACTGGGGATCTTCATCTGTAACCTGCTGCTGTATCTGGCTTTCTACATCATCATGAAGGTATAGGGAGGCAGCTGTAGCTGTCTCTGGGGTGCCTGTCTCCCAAGGGGAAGGGATGGTCCTCTTTTTTGGCTGCAGTTTGGGCTCCTGTGATGCTGCAGAGGGATGTGGAGGGGCCTTTGCGGGACTCAGGATGGGACAAGGTGTTGGGGAGGGATGGTGTGTAGCCATTTCAGAGGTGGCTGGGGCAGGCAGTCCTTCACAGGTACAGGTGGTGTGTCAGCTCTGTGCCCTGGGAAGAACTGGGGGTGTGTTGTGAGGCTGTGTACCTGTCTGCAGCTCCGCAGCTCTGAGAAGCTCCTGCCCATCCCCATGTTCTGCATTGTGGCCACAGCAGTGGTGTGGGCAGCCGCGCTCTACTTCTTCTTCCAGACCCTCAGCAGCTGGGAGGTAAAGTTCCCCTTTCACTGTCCTTTTGTCCATCTCTGTGTCTAACCACCTTTCCTTCCTGTTGTTTGTTTTGCACAAAAAATACTTTGTAGAAGAGCCTTGGGCTGCTCATGGAGAGCTGAAAGGGTTAACTTGTTCAGCAGGCTATAAAGAGAGCATGGGAAGCTGTGCTGAGCCAAAAATTACTGTATGCATGTAGCTGTGCAGAGACTATTTATGACCCAGGTGATCTGGAGGTGACTGGTCCTTACCAGGGAACAGAGGAAGAGCTGGGGATCTGAAAGCAAAAATGGATAAATCCTGACCAGTGCTGGATGGAAAACTTATCCCTGGAGCAGATGACCAATGGGGAGTAACCTGCCTGGGGTTGTGAGGCTCTTTGTGACCTGAGAGGCTGTTAAATCCTGAGTGCCTTCTAACAGGATATCACATCCATTTCCATGAAGTGAGGGGCTTGCTGCAGGGTGGTCTGGTGCATGTGCTTTGGAGGACCTCAGATGTGGAGAGCAGAGGGTTCCCCTCAGCTGTGTACTGTGGCCCCAGACCCGTTTTCAGGTCTAAGTATAACATTGTATTCTTGTCCTGCCCTCGCCACATGTCTGTCCAGTATAGTCTGTCCAGTATTTTCCTGGGTTCTGCTTGGAGGAGTAAGATGGGGCAATCTTTTGAGGGTCCAGTGTGACCAGCAGGGGCCCTGTGTGAGTGGATATTGGGTCCTGCTCCCCCAGGAGACTCCAGCAGAGTCCCGGGAAAAGAACCGGCCGTGCATCCTGCTGGGCTTCTTTGATGACCACGACGTCTGGCACTTCCTCTCTGCAGCTGCCTTGTTCTTCTCCTTTCTGGTGAGTCCTGCTGAGCCTCCCACTCTGCTGTATGGCCTCACCCTCTCCTCTTCCACCTTGCCCTCTTCTATCTACATGGAGCTGTGACTGCTTCAGGACCACACAGAGGTTCCTGAACTCCTTTGCTTGGCTCTAACTCCAGACATCCTGCACAGTGGGATACTCCTTGTCAGTGGAATCAGGCTTTTTCCTTTGCCTTATTTCTCTCCCTGTGCCTCCTGGCCTCAAATTCCCTCTGGGGCTGTGGGTCACACAGCTGTTGTGGGGAAGCTGAGGGGCTGCTGCTGTGACCAGTGACTCATGGATTTGTGCAGACCTCCTGGGAAAGTAAGACCTGAAGGTCTGAATGGTAGACCTGCCTGGTCAGCAAGACCCGAATCTGCCTTGCACTTTCCTCCTCAGGTCCTGCTGACCCTGGATGATGACCTGGATACGGTGCGCAGGGACAAGATCCCAGTGTTCTGAGCCCCCAGGGGACGGGGTGCAGAGGTGTCCTAGACCGCTCAGCCAGAGGCACTGGGCCACTGGTGTCTGTGGGGAATGAGCCTGCTTCTGTGGCCAACAACCCAGTAGGAGCAGGGGAGCCGGATCCCTCAGCAAGCATGAAGGGGTGCTGTGGTAACTGGGGCAGGGCCAGTAGGGAAGACCATGTTTGCTCCTTTCCCACCACACCCCCTGGGGCAGCCATGACGCAGCAGCCGGGGCCAGAGCACAGCCCTCTGGCTCATGGGTGCAATGGGTGCTGGAGTCAGTGAGGGGGGAGGAAATGGTAGGGAGGCATGTTTGAGACCTTCGCTTCCCTTCCTTCCTGCTGATGTGCTCCACTTCCTCTCCGGTGAGCAGGCTCGAGAAGTGCAATGCAGCTCCTCCTCTGCTGGGAGCTGGTGCCTTTGCCCTGTGGGATGCTGCCCTCAGAGAGTCTCTTTGGCAGCACAGGGAGAGCATTTGCTTCCTGTCCTGCAGCCACCGAGGGAGCAAAGGACTCTAAACTGAGGTGGCAGTGGGAGGACTGTTTTCTTCTTTTCTTTCTGTTGGAGAGACTCCTGTGGTAGCTGGTGGGGAGCCACGATAACAAGATTGGTGTTGGAGGGAGATGGTGGGCTAGAGCTGCCCATGAGTGCTCTGCCAGAGCCTCCTGCCTTGCCCCAGCAGCCTCTCTCACGTATTCCTGTTGAACAGCCACACTTCCTCTGGCAGCTCCGGTGCTGTCCCTGTCAGCGTGATGGTTTCTGTCGCGGCACTGGAAGTGCTGTCCTCAAGCAAACCGAAGAGAGGTGGTGCAGTGAAGCCACAACCTTGTGTCCTGGGCAGCTCTGGGGCAGCCCCTTGGCTCCTGGTGTGTGCCTTGCCCCTTTGGCAAGGTGGAACAGGGGTATTTGTCCGGCAGCCTCAGACTTTCTCCTTCCACAAGTCTGCTTTGGACAAACTTTGCAAAGCAGGTTTCCTTATGGGCTGGGATTGTGGAGGACATTTGAGGACTGTTGGGGTTGAGGTCTTTAGTGAAAAATCTGGACCAAACTTTCTTGTCCAACTTTTCTGCATCTGAAATAACTTTTTTAATGACTTCTGCATTCTTTCTGATTGCTTGGCTATTTAAAAAACAAAAATAAAGTGTGAATTATTGCAGACCTTGGATATAAAATAGGACCTGTTTTGCTAATTTTGAATAAAAAAGTGTTCTTTCAGGCCTGCTGTCCTTATCCTTGCCATTTTCCGAGCATTTTTACTTCAGTGTATGTGCATGTACCCAGTGATGCAAAGGTTTCATTCCAGTTCTGCTTACTAAAACACACAACTATGGTAATGTTTTACTCCAAGAGCCTGTATCTCCTTGAGAAATTTTGCACCAACTGATTTTTATTTTTTTTTCTTAAGTTGGAATTTGTCAAAAAAGTCAATAAAATGAATGTTCCTGGTTCCCTGCCCTGCAGGTTGATCTGAATTCTTCTTGCTCCATCTCTCAGCAACAGCAGCAGCAGCAAAGAGAGCAGTGGGCGCAGAGGGGTTGACCAGTGGTGTCACACAGCTGCTGTCATCCTTGGGACCTCCACAGATGTTTCCTGAGCATAGGGGTGGGTGATGTGCTTTTTCCCTTACAACTGCCTTTGTGAGGCTAAATAGAGACAAGAACAGACACTCCTTTGCCAGGGTGGAGAGAGGGCTGGAGGAGGAATGACACAAGAGGCTGCCAGCTGTTACCTTCCCAAGCAGAGCTGTGCTGCTCTGGACATGTAGCTGGGTTGCAGGCATGGTATAGCAGAGATGCAGAAGATGGAGGTGGTCCTGGTGTGCTGTGTTGTATGACAGTGCTTTGGGCTTGTCTCACAGGTTTAATATGCACGTGGTGGTGTGAATGTTTCATCTTTGAAATCTGGGGCTTGTTGCAAAGTGAGAGTTTCTCTTCCTTGACAGTATCATTGGAGGTTGCAAGGAAAAGGATGACACTTGTTTTTGTCTGAGTAGCACCAGCAGGGAAGTATCAAGCTGAGGATAGTCCACATTTTCTGTTCAGCCACCCTGCAGCCCTGCCATATGTTCTTGGTGTGTCTTAAATAGCTGAATCCAATATTAGCCACATAGGTTTGCCTGTACCTTCCTTTTTCTTCCCATAAGGAAGGACTGCCAAGAAGTCTGGGGTGCAAAAAAACACAAACAAAAACCAAACAACCCCAATCCTTACGGCTGGGTGCAGCAAGACTGAGCTGCCCCCTGGGGGGAGTCTGTGTGGGACTGTGATGCTCTGTCTTGCCCAGCACGGTTAGAAATAGGCTGTGCAGATGGAACCACCTGGGTTTCTGTGCCCAGGAAACATGGGAATGTTTGACCTGACAGTGATTTTGTAACATGTGCTCTTTTGCTGCCCTTCTTGCAAATGCAGGGGCCACTGTAGGAGCCCCCAGTGCCAGACTGAAGAAGGGCTTGTGTGCCTCCAGATTTGTCCAGTGCTGGACACACATTTTTGTAAAATTATTACTTCTCCCTTTGTCTTTCACCATCTGTAGTTGCAGACCTTGTTCCAAGCTCATGTTTGCTTCGAGTCAGGAAGCTGGTTATCTTCTCTGTATTGGAATGTGAGAAAAAACTCATGTTGAACAGCAGGTGGAAGGCTCAGTGTAGGAAGCAGAGCATATGGGCTCGCTGCGCTAAGCAGAGATGAGCACAGTATGTGAAGGGTAAGGTGGTAGCAGTGAAGGAGAGAGGGTTGGAGAAGGCTGGAGAACAGTACAGAACTAGGAAAAAAACCATGACAATTAAATATAAGGAAAGGCACCTCAAGCCTGAGTCAGGAGGAAAGGTTAGAATCCTCTCCCTGCTGCTTCTGTGCTTCCAACTTGATGCATCAATGTTTTATATTTCCTCTTAGCTTTGCCCGGCTGCTGGTTTGTGTTTGTACTTCAGTTCTCCCACCCCGTGGCTGCAGGGCTCAGCCTCACCTGGTGCCTCTGGCTGCTGGAGTGTCTGGCTGGGCACCCGGGCAGCTCTGTGCTGTGCTGCCCCTGGCCAGGCGCAGCCTCTGCCTTTTGTCTGTGGTTTCCCTCATGTGCACATGGCTGCACCAAGTGCCTGTATGAGCTCATGAGGCCCCAGGATCCCTGGCAGGTCTCAGCCTTCAGGAATGCCAGAGGGCTGCCAAGCAGGACCTCCGTGCCCTGGGGCCAGTGCTGGGGCCCCGGGGGACCTCTGCTCCATCTCCCTGAAGCAGAAGTACCTGCATCTGTTGCAGCTGGCCAGCAGTGAGGGCATCAGCCCACCCCTGGAGGTATTCACCTGCCTCCTGTCCTGTTTCCTCTCCCCTCTGCTCTGAATGACCTACACATACCGGCTGTCACTGAAGTAGCAAAATAGAAACTCCTCTGTCTTAACAATAAACTTCAAAAAAAACCCCTAAGTCCTTCCCTAAAGGCATCTTTGTGTCTGCAAGAATGTTGATGTTTATAAGTAAGGTTTTCTGGAGCTCCTGAAAACAATTGTTCCATAGTATTTCTGTCAACTTCTGTATTTTGCAGCCTCCCAAAAAGACCTTTACTTTACCTTGCAACATTTCTGTACTGCTGTCATCCAAACCACATCCTTTAGCTTCAAAAGAAAGTGACAGAAGAACTGTCTTAGAGCACTTCAAAACTAATGCAGCAGGCTGTGATGAGAAACATTTTACAAAGCTGAAGTTGTATCTCAACACAGTGATCACTGTCCCCTGGGCAAGGACAGCACCTGCCATGCATTATTTTGATCCTTCATTATCAGTATGTTTCTTCTATAGTTTTGTATCTCCAGATAATGCAGAACATAACTCTAGTCTATGCAGAGAATATACACCCGTAGAAAACTGTAACTGTAAATTCCCCAAACTTATTTTTACCTCTCTTGAAGAGTGAAGGGCATGACTTTCCATGGGGAAAGAGGCTGTACCAACAAGAACAAAGTATTCAAAGAGTATTTTTCTTTTTTTTTTAATAAAATACTATCATGTTCATATCTATACAAATAATTATTACAACTATTAAACAAAGTATTACATTTAACAATAGAAATCTCAGAACTCTGAACAAGATCATGGTTTGGGATATTTACACCTGAATGTAACACATTTGTAAAAACATGTCAAAATAAACAGAGCAAGATCTTATTTACAATTGGAAGATGATGTTCCTGTTCATTCATTATGGATTTCTACTGCAGAGTTCCTTTTTTCCATTACAAAATAGTAAGGGCTTTCCACTGGGACCGTATCCAAGTAATTTACAGCTGTATAAAACAGAAGCACAGCAGAAAACTCTGGACTGAATATAAATAATTTACATTGCAGAGGACAACAGCATCTTTGATTAATCTCCTGTGGCAAAATCCGTATTTGCTTCCCTCCTCACAGTGAGCAGGCAGGAACAGGGCCCAACCCACCATGAGCTCCATTGTTTCATACTTGTGATTGCCGCAACAGCAGCGCATGTTGCAAACCTGGAAACCTATTTGTAAAGATACTGTTGGTGAGGCAGAAAGAAATGCTTTTTTTTTTCTTTAATTGATCTCATAAAAACTGGTATCAGCAAATCATAAATGGCTGTGTAATTAAGCAGGGCTTGTTTGCAGAGAGAATATGAATTTGTATTGTTGAGACCAAAAAGCTCTGCTACATCTCTCACCAGTTCACAGAGTAACTTGCTCTCAGTGTAACTAGTGGGAATAAAGTGTTGGTGCTCTGATGTTTTAGGTTTTCTTGGGATTGCAGAGGCAGTAGGAAGTTGAAAACACCCTTACGCACAAACCCATGTCTGCACTGGCACTCCTGTCCCTGTGGCTGCTTCCCATGCTGGATCAGTGGCAGCGGGAGAAAGGAACAGCAGTGGACAGCAGCAGGCCAGGTGATGAGAGTGGAGCTCCTTATAGCACTGTATCAGAAAACAACACAAATTCGACTGATTTAGTATAAATAGACTCAGTGCTATTCCATCTTGCCAGTGAAAGTGGGATTATTATTAAAGTGATAAGCATGAAACTTATTAGGGGAATGGCAAAAGATCTCGGCTCTTAGCACAGCTGACTACACTCAATCATCCAGAAACAGCGAGTTTGTGACCAAGTCCTTGAGCCAGGGCTACACAAGTACCTCAGAGTAAGGTGAAAAGACAGCAGGAGACCGGTAATTAACAGCCCCTTTTCTCCAGCAATGCCCTCTGCAGTTGCCCTGCCACACAGCTTGTTTCCTGCAACAGCACTACAGTCACCAACCAGAGCAGCAGCAGTGCAGCTTTAAAGTGCAGTAGGAAATCTGTGCAAAATTCAGGAGACTCTGGACTAGCACAGTGTATTTCTTTTTTTTTTCATTGGTGCTTTTCCACCTGGGCAGCAGCAGTGACTGGAGCTGGGAGCAGGAGCTGGAAAAACCAATCCAGTAAGGCTCAGCCACCAGCTCAAATCACTTCAGTTCTTGTTTCCTTAGCTGTTCTTAAATGAGGTCCTTTGTTTCAATGAAAAGGTGTATAAATACTAATACATTACTATTTTATTGCCTGCTTTCACTTAGCCTGTCTCAGCTTTTATTCCTCTAGGCTGCTTAAGGAATTAACCATGGACTGCACTGACATACCTGCAGTCTAGCCCAACACTATTTACTGTTGTTTGTTGAAGTCATTTACGCCAAGCTGAAAGCCACAGCCAGCAACACCCATCAGCTGTGGCAGTCCCATCCCAGAGGGAGTGCCCAGCCTTTCCCTTCCACTGCTTATTTTGCCAAATTAAGCAGTACTGGGTATTCTTCCTTCCTTCAAAGCCAAAACACACCCCATCTAAGTATAAGTAACCTTCAAAACGTATTATGGAAGAGAAAATGCCATTCTCAGGCTAACAAATTGCAGCTAAAACCACAGTCTCCCAAATATATCTTGAAACACAAGGGAACTGTAAATTGCTAGGTAATTCTTAGGAGAAAAAGGTAAATAATTGTTGTCATAAACATTTGCTGAAGAAAATGTATTTGCTTGTCAAATTGTTATAACAAGTAAAACAGAATTATTTAGTCTGCAAAACTTACAGAGGTTCCTTTTTCAAACTTCTCCTCCCAAGCACGGATTGAGGTAAGGTGAGCCTTATCAACCCGATACTAAACACAGCAGGTTCAGTGGTAGGGGAAAGGAAAAATAAAGACAAGAAGGAACAGTTTCCCCTCCATGGTAAAGATGTTGCAGTTGCTCCTCTTCCTGAGAGCAGAGCCCAAAGCCCTGGGAAAGGACTGAGACACCGACCTCTCAGTGGCACAAACCAGCCCACAAAACTTAAGTGCAAGAAGTCCAGTCAATGTGGAATGGCAGGTGGGATTAGTTTATGGTGACAAGGAAAACTCAAAACAATTTAATAATTAAAAACTAACAAAAATTATTTAACATCTAATTCCCTCTCTTTTGATGTGAAATATCCAGTCCCTCCAGTGTTCTTCCTAAGGGCAAAAGAGAATGAACATGTGAGAAGCTGAAATCCACAAGCTGCTCTCAAACCAGGGGACCAGGTCAGATTCAGCATTCAAAGCCCATCCTGGAAAGGCAATTGGACCAAAAGACTGCACAACAGAGCCAATCTTTCTTTTAATAAAGTTATCTAAAAGGCAGTCTGCAGTGTAAATATCAGAATTTGGATGAATGTGTTGATATGAAGCTCTCACAAAGAGGTCTGTCTCTTCCTGATCCCACACCAACGCCACAGGATCATTTAGTGTGTATGTATGTAAACATGGCAGGTAAAAAGACTCGCACAAGTATGTGGTTGGACTTCAACAGAAATTGCCATGTTCAGAGAAGGGAATGAAATGATATTTCTCCATCCTGGTCTCATCAGGTTTCACAAAAACCCCTGAGGACGACAAAGTGGCATGGTGACTACACAGGAATTGCCATGCCCTGTCAACATTGGGAAGTACAATCCTCTTAGAAGACTGAGGGTCACACAGCAGCTACTTCTGAACCACATGCCACAAAACTGTGCAGTTCCTGCAAAATGGCAATACTCTGCACCGCTAAAATGCCTGTGCTGTGATTACCTGCAGTACAAATGTCCTGTGAACAAGGGTGCTACTTCTGGTCGTCTTTGTAAATAGAAAAGGGTGAAAGTTACTGACACAGTTACTGCTTCAGAAAATGATGTACAGCTTAAAATTACAGTTGAAATATCCTACCATGAATACTGAGGATTGCTTTTAACACCAATAAAATGAACAGTGAAATCAGTATGAAAGAATAAGAGAACAGAATAGACTATTTCAGTTGGAAGGGGCCTACAATGATCATTCAGTCCAACTGCCTGACCGCATCAGCGATGACCAAAAATTAAAGCATTTTGTTAAGGGCATTATCCAAATGTCTCTTAAACACTGATGGCTTGGGGCATTGACCACCTCTCTAGGAAGCCTGCTCCACTGTCTGACCACTCTCTTAGTAAAGACATGCTTCCTGATGTCCAGTCTGAAACTACCTTAGTGCCCACCCTGAGTCATTCCTATGTGTCCTGTCAATGGATCTCAGAGAGAAGGGATCAACACTTCCCTCTCTTCTCCTCGTCAGAGAGCTGCAGAGAACGATGAGGTTGACCCTCAGCCTCAGTCTCTGTAAAACAGACAAGCCCAGAGTTCTCAGCTGCTCCTCACAGGACACACCCACCAGCCCTCCTCTGGACTCATTCCAGGACCTTCACACCCCTCTGAAATGGTGGGACCCAGAACTGCACCCAGCACCTCCCAGTTTGGTATCATCATCAAACTTGCCAATGGTGTGTTCAACTCCAGCATCTAGATCAGTGATAAATACACTGGACAGAACTGGCCCTGGAATTGAGCACTCAGGAATACTGATGGTGACTGGTTATCAGTAGAAGCAGCCTCATTCACTACAGCCCTTTGAGCTTTGCCCTTCAGCCAGTTCTTCACCCAGCACACTGTGAACTTGCTCATCCCACAGCTGGACAGGTTGTCCAGATGGATGCTGTGAGGGATGGTATCAAAAGCCTTACTAAAATCCAGAAAGATTCTATCTACCACTCTCCATTCTCCCACTAAGTGGGTGATTTTATCACAAAAGGGTATCCAATTAGCTAGACAGGACTTTCCCTCTGTAAACCCAGCTGACTGTGCCTGATGACTCCATTACTCCTTAAAATCTTTTCAACAGTACCCAGTATAATCTTCCCTGTGATTTTCCCAGGAACTTAGGTGAGACTCACAGCCTGTAGTTCCCTGGGCTCTTCTCTCACACCCTTTCTGTGGACTGCAATAAGGCTGGCTTCCTTCCCACCAGCAGGGACCTTTGGCAGTTGATCAAGAGGGGTCCTGCCGTATGTCCTGCTTGCTCCTACAGTACTCTGGAATGAATGCTCTCCGGCCAAATGGATCTGTGGACATTCAACTGTTGCAACAGGTATAAGTTTGCAAGGTCACTCCTTACAAAGTAAGGGTAGTTTTCCCAGCAGAGGAAACTAATGTGTTACTATGTGAATGTCTGGAATGATGAGCAGGATTAACATTTTTATAAATAAAGTCCCGGAAGCCAGGGCCTAATTTTTCACTAGTCTGTGCTGAAAGGCAAACACACTGCTGCATACACAATGCCATTTAAAGAGAGCAAGAACGGCGGGTTTGCTTCCCTCCTCAAGAGTCCAGACAAACACATAAAGCACACCGTGGCTGCTGCTGCTGTGATCCCCCTGTCTTTATCATCCAGAACACATGGAAACACCCACTGTTATGGAACTCATTTCATCAGCTGAAGCAGCCTCTGCGTTAGGGAAAGAAGAGCTACTGCATTAGGGAAACCAACCGATCGAGAGTCTCACCACAGAACAACCAGACCTGCAGTTGGCTTAGTCAGTTTGAGCCTGAGGACTGACTGTCATTCCTAACCCTCCTGCTCTCTGCACAGCCCAGTGACTACACTTCAGCAGAGATAAGCTGGGAACTGAAATAAATATTCAATCTATTATTTTTAAGAAACACAGAGACCTGATGCACCACGTAAATTTAGTGTCCTAAGATAAGCTCCATCTGAATTACAAAAAAAAGTGATTCCCAATCAGAATCAGAACCATTTTACTTCACTTTGCAGGAAAACATCAGACCACAGGTTACAAGAGCAGAGACAGTGTTAGGACAGACTACAGACAAGGCCCAATTATTTTTCATGTCAAAGCCTTCTTACTTTCCTGAATCACTGTAAAAGGGCTTAGCAAAAACAAGGTCTGGGAAGTCAATCTATGGAAAGACGCTTCAGGTCCCTCTTTGTGAGTCCTGTTCTTCGAGAAGGAGGAATATCTTCCTCTCCACCTTTCAAAGAAAAAACCTCTAAACCATAACAAAACAAAATCCTGGGGAACCTGCTCCTCCCCATGCCCTCACCAGGGGCCTGTGACAAGTCCCAGCTGCAAGATGATGTGCTGGGCAACATGCAAGCATTTCAGGATTACTTTGCCCAGGGAAGAGGCCCTGGAGCAGGCTTTGCCGCTCCCCCACTGGTAGGGAGAGGATTTCATGCAAGGGAACCTGAAGTTACAATGTTATTTGAAGAATAAAACCCAGAATGGTATTTCCAAGCAGATAAAAATAAGAGATAAATATTTCTGCCTTGTTTGAAGAAAAAGCACAGTGCAGAGCCATTAAATAAATAACATTTACCTAGTTTTCCCCTTTCCTTGAAAAGAAATGGGACTGAAACTTGTGAAAGTACTGGAGACTCAGCCAGCATACACACATTCACTCCATGTCTCACACATGTACAAACACAGCTTTCCTCGTGGTGCTTAAATCCCTATGTCTTCCTGGTATGTTTCACTCTTGACACATCCATGTTCCTCCTTCAGCCACAACCACACAGATTTAGATAAAAGGTGCATTCAAGTGCAGAGTATTAACCATCACTCAGGCTCGATCCTGACAGCAATATCAAGTAAAAACTGCCCCCAGGAATCCCCACTCCTTTTGTGGGATGCCACAGGCTCAGCCCTCCTCCCCCGTGCTGCCTGGTACAACAAAGGGCTGTGGGGCTGTCACTCACAGAAACCAGAAAGCTGGTGTTTGAGCAGGAGCCAAAGAAAAGGAGAGGGGGAAAAAACAGACATTAAGGTGCTAACCAAGGTACAAAATCCACCCTGAGGTAACTTGCAGCAATGAACAATGAAATGGCAACAAACACAGCTGCTGGCTCTGCTGAGTGCACCAGAAGGAATCGTAAGCAACATTAAAATGTTGACCAAGTTCAGCAGTACTTGAAGCCACCATTAAAAGAGATCCAAACAAAATTCTTAGAAATGGAAAGTGATGGGTTAAAGAGATCTGAATTTTCTAAAATAGTATTTTTAAGTGCTGACCACGGGAACATGTAGTAATTTTCACCAAGTAAAGTCAGCTTTAAGTCAAGTGCATGTGACCAACTTCAAACAGACAAAAGCTGCACAACAAATGCCTTTTACAATTAACACTGGGTTAACACAGACTTGACTTGTGCTGAGGCTCCTGAAGATATTTTACAAAAAAAACCCCCAAGCCATCTCAAGTTCCTCTGCAGTTTCAGGTAAACACATCAGAAACAGATTGACAACCTGTAGCACATGTTTCCTGCCTCCTGTATAGATGCTCTCACTCCTTTCTTTACATCCATATATTACTGAGGGCGGCCCTTTCCTTGGAACAACTGGACATCAAACTTGATTGTTGGAAAATCAACAACCAATATTTGCACAGCTCTCAATGTTGCATCCTTACCATTTACCAGTAAGTAAGCATTGCTTTAGGCACTGGTGCTTTAGAGTTAGTAAGGTGGGTGGAAATACAACGTGTATATAAATACAAAAAGTACCCATATACATACATTTAGGCAAACAAACAGTGATGCTATCAATGGTCTCTCCAGGGATGCCAGTAAGATCCACTCTCCTTCTTCTTAAATATATAAACAACACATCAGACTAGAAGTCAGTCTATCAGTTTTCATACAGCTGAGCTGCAGTCATGACCTAAAATATGGCTTATATTGTGGGCAGGTCGGTTTGAGGACTGCTTGGAAGAATCTGAAGCAGATGTGTTTGCAATGGAAAGCAAAGGCGACATTGCTGAACCATCTGGAGGAAGAGCTGTGGCTATTTCCGGAAACAAAGACGTTAAGTTAAAATTGGATAAGTGCGATGTGTTGGTCATGTGCATTGGCGGCATATCTGGAAGCAATGGAAAACTTGGCTGAGCAAAACCAACAGGCCTGGGAGGGGACAAAATGGATCCAAATCGATTGTTTAAACTTCCACTACTCGGCTTCTCTGTGCTTGGGTTAGGAAACATTTGATTGGGAAAGTAAGGGATAGAAATGTCATTGGAGAGGGTAGGGTGGGCAGGAGAGTAAGGCGGATAGAAGGATGGCAGCGTATTCTGAGGATCAACTGGGATTAGAGCTGGTGTTCGTGTGGCACTAGGCTGAGTGACTGGCGGGATGAAAGAGGCATTGGCATTTATTGGTGGATTCATGCCACCCTCTGGAATAAATGGGAATCCAAAATTCTGAGAGAGAGTGTGTTGGTCAGGGGCCGCATTATCGTTAGACACTTGAGGGCCGTCTGACATAAATCGGACAATGCTTCCTCTTTTTTCTATTGCAGACTGCTGGCGCCCAAGGATCATACTGCCACTGGTGGACAAGGGAAGATGGGGAAGACTAGGGTCAAAGACATTTCCATGTCTTTGATTTCCAGATCGATTCCTTTCAGGCTGACGAATTTTAGAACCTCCATTGTCTTGCAGAGGATGCCTCGACCGCTGAGTGACTGAAGAATTTGGCTGACGAACAGAAGGCTGCCCTTGCTCACCATTTCCGTGAGAAACTGCAGGGTGAGGGTGGGTTGGCCTCACAACTCCATGCATGTTGCTAGAAACTGGTGTATTCATGTGGCTTTTAGTTCCATGACTGTCCGTCATCCTCATGGGATTGGACTTCTGCACAGAGATGTTTGGGCTCGTATTGCGACCCTGAATATCTCCTGAGGAAGAAGAACTCGAAAAGGGAATAGTCAGAGAACTGTTTCTTGTGTTAATTGCCCCAATAGACATGTCACAGCTTTCCCTACTCTGGCCATCACCATCCCTTCGGATGTGGACGCTCTCTCGTGCTGGGGGACAGCTGTACTCTATTGTGGAGGAGGCGCCACACTGTGTGTTCCTTTGATGTTCTGGGATTGATCTTTGGCTTCCACTAACTTGATCTCCAAGGTGAGGGGCAAGCAAACTCTGCATGAAACTTTGGTGGCACGTGTTTTCATTTTCCCTTGATGGCATGGTATTCCCCGTTGGAATACCCTGTACTGGCTGGTAGGGCAGTCTTTTCTGTCTCTCTATGGATGGCCCAGTATTTTGACCGATTCGGAACGCTTGCGACTGCATGCCCCTTAGGGATGACACAGAATTGCCAATTTCACTGTTTCGTGAAGCCTGAACATCGAAATTGCCTGTTGGCTGTTGATTGGGTCCAGTGGGCTTAAATGTTTGGCAATCAGAAAGACGCTGCACATCTGAGCCAACTGTGTGGTCGACAGATAGGCGGCCCTGCATATTATGAATTGCCAACCCTTTATTTCTAGAAACATCAAGATAGCTTCTCATTTCAAGCTGGTCAGAAACCCTAGGTCCTTGAAGAGATATTCCTATTCTCTGCTCCGAATTAGAGGGTGTTTTCCCAATGAGGGCCTCAGCAGAGTAGCTGGAAACTCTGTTTCTTTCCTGCCTGTGAGGGGTGCATGTCATATCTGATGATCTGGTTACAATACTTGCCTGGGACACCATTTGCTGCTCTAAGCCCCTTGAGGTCATAAGTCTTTGCATCTGATTGTGCCCTGATACATGTTCAGAAGCGGAACCTTGCTGTCTGCTGTTAACATCTTGTTGCTGTTGATGCATAATATCCTGATTTATGTGGCTCTGAGGGTGGTTATGGTGGTTTCTGTTTGTTGTAGGATTTTCACAGTTCTTTTCAGGCTGGGAAGCACCAAAGTGCTGCTGCATCTGCTGCTGCATTTGTTGGTGGTGAGGATGAGGCTGACCACCCTTCTGCCGCGTTTGATCGCTTCCATGGTGTTTCTGCTGCAGGGAAAGCTGTGTGGCCTGTGTTCCCTGGATGAGACTCCTTTTCTTCTGCATCTGCACCTCCTGCTGTATTGTTCGCTGTTGGTGGACACCGTGGGGTTGAGAGTGGACTGAGTTTTCCCCAAGAGTGACATGGTGCTGCAGCTGATACAAGTGGTGCCTCTCTCTTAACTGACCAACCTGCTGCTGCTTTAAGTACGGGTGATTACTGTGAAGATGAGAGATGCCTTGAGAAGGAACATGTTGAATTGGCTGCAAGTGCTGCCCTGCCTGGCCTGGCTGCTCCGAAATTGATGGCTGAGAACCACACTGAACTTCAGTTTGTCTCAAAGCTGTTGTTACAAAATTGCTGTTGGGTGGGAATAACCTACTGAGGCCATCAGCATGACCTTGATTGCTCACTGATGCCACTGAATTGGAAGAATTAGGAGGAATCTGACCAACTAGCATCTGTGTTTGATCAGCAATACTCTCTGGTGTCCGGTTCATCAGTGCCATCCCCTCAAGCCTTAGGGGTGCTGTCTGGCACTGCTTTTGCCTCTTTGCTGTAGAAAGCAGAAGGTCATCTTGAACAGCCCGCTTGGTGGACTCTTTGCGACCTTCATGATTTTGCTGCTTTAAGTGTGACTCCTGCAGCTGGGGAGCCTGCATGGTGCTTGCCCTAATAGCATTCAGTTGTTCCTGAGCATATTCACTCATCATAGGGGGTCCTGGAGACTGGTTGACATATGTGCTAGATGGAAGGGAGAGGTTCACAGTTGCAGGGATACTTGCAGGCTCTGAAGACTGGGATAAACTTGAGCAGCTCACCAGGGGATGGACAATGCGACTCTGGTGTATTAGATTATTCACGCTTAGACTGGTTATGCTTGGTGTCTGGGAGGTGGAAATCTGCAAAGAAGTGTTTGGTGTTTCCACACCTCCTACAGAGCAGCTTGGCTTTTCAACCTGCCTGTCGACATTCACCTGTGCTGTATCATGAGCAGTGAATTTGTTTGGTGCTGCTTCCAATGGCCCTGTGTTGTTTTCTTTCACTGGCTGAAGTTTAAAAGGCTGTTGCTTTCTCTCCAAAGGTGCAACCTCAGCTGACTTGGAGACTGCATCCCTCGTGTTAACCTGTATTCCTCCTCCACCTTTCTCAAGGTTTTCCTGGTCAAAAATAGCTCTTGCTGCAAGAGCTACAATGTCAGTCTGTTCTGAAAATGTGCAGCTGTTACAGGTGCTGGTTGAGGTGCTGCTTGTGACATCTTCTCTGGTGGTGTCTGGCAACATAGATGCAACTGAGAAGCCTCGACTGCTGCCAGAGCTGGTTGACATTGGGGAGTCTGCCTGTCTGCTAGCAATAAGGGAAGCACTGACTACTTCCTGATCAGAGATGCAGGAGTGATGCTGGGAGAGAGTGTCACCTTCTGTGTTCATTAGCAGGAGTTCCTGCTTTTCAGGCAAATCAACATTTGATTCTGCTGATTTAGAGTTTTCCATAGGAAAATTAGAATGCTCCCCCTGAACAGTAAATGAAGAGGTTTTTTCCACAGCTGTTCTTTCTTTTGTGAGATCAGACAGCATTTTAGTCAGACCCTGTCCTTCTAACAGGTCAGCATCTTGCATTACCACTGAGGAATCCTGCGCAATGTTGCAGGACTCCGAAATCACTCCTGCCTTGGAAGTAGGACTTGCTGTGCTGCTCTGTGCTGCTGCAGTCCCAGCAACCTGAGAATGTGTTGCCTGTGCTTCGCTGCGAGAGGATGTTAAGGTGCTGGGGGGTTCAGAGGGCTTGGGAGACTCTGACAAGGCAGGGACACTTGTTGGTGGGTGGTTCTGAGGTCCACGGGCCTGCTGGCTAGGAGCAGCATCTTTGGCAGCTGGTGAGACTAGTGGGAGCTGCTCTGGCACCACAGACTCCAGTGGTGAGGAAGCAGGCACCTCTGCTGAGCTTGGCTCAGGAACAGGGGCCTGTTCAGAGCTCACATTCTGTTTGGAATGAGAGTCAGAAACGCTGACGCCACTTGATGCTGCCACGCTGCTTGACTGCGATGTGGTTAAAGCTTGAGATACTGCTGGAGTGTTCTTGAGCAGCCCTTCACCATTTGAAAGCTTTGCCACTGGTTCCACAGGAGCAGAGTCCACCTTCCCTGCATCTTTGCAAGGAACTGCTGGGGAGGACACTTTATTATTGACTGCTTGGTGTTTTTTTGTACTTGGCTTTTTGTTTGTCCTTTTTGATTTTGCACTGGATGGCAAGCCAGCAGCCACTTTTGCGGGGGAAACATTTACGGAATTAGATGCACTGGTTAGTACTGAAACCTCTGCAGGCACTGAAGATGCCACAGAAGTTGGTAATGACACACAGTTAACTGTGGCAATCTGGTTATTGATGGTTGCAGGATTGGTGGGGTGGCTGAGAGACAAGTGTAGGCAGCTCTGTCCAGCCATCTGCGATATGCTTTGATTGAGGTTGGCTAAAGCACCAAATGTATTGAGGGCAACATTGGTATTTGGATCTTCACTGGTGGTGGGTTGAATAATTTGCATAGGGGCTTGATTTGAAGCTCCAGATGAGGACATCACAGGCTGCAATGCAAAAAGCTGCCCGTTCAATGAGATAGTCTGAGGATGCTGTTGATTGGACATTGTAACTGAAAATGTTTGCGTAGAGCTTGAAGATGGCAAAGAAGATGGTCTTGGTAATATATGGACAAGGTGCTTCCCTCCAAAAGTCTGTGGAAGAGAGGCATTTTGCATGGAGCTGTTAGAGTTTGCGACTGCAGTTGGCCCATTCACAGGAACTCTTACAGAAGCAGAAGGCTGAGCGGAGAGGAGGGGAAGAGGATTCTGATTAGCAGCTTGTATAATTACAATTTGCTGACTAACGTTTTGGCTGGGAACTTCTGCTCTCACAATCGGAGGGCAGGGAGCAGGGTTTGGAGGCTGGAGAATTATGACATTCTGGTTAGCTGGTGCTCCTGTAACAGCTGATGCGACTGGCTGAGCCATCTGAATCACCTGCATAGTTGAATTTAATGGAAGGATATTTCCTGCAGCCTGAGTTTTAACCTGTGGCTGGCTGATTAAAGGCTGCATAGGTAAAGGTGGGCATGAGGGCAAGGTAACTACAATCTGTTCAGCTGCTTGGCCATCCCCAGTCAGAGTAGCATTCAAACTGATACTAGTAGTCAAAGGCCTGCTGTGAGCAGAAGACACAGTACCAGCACCATTAACTGGCTCATTCAATAGTGCAGTCATTATACCAGATGGCGTTTGGCTTAGAGGCTGGACAGTATTTCCTGCCAGCTGCAAAGTTGTCCACGTGGTCTGTGTGTTTCCAGCTGAAGGCATCCGTGTAAGGCTACTCATGTTTTTCAAGTCTGAAGTGCCAACACCTGAAGAGCCTGAAAAAGACCAGCAGTTCTCTAAGGGACTGGCAGCCAGAGTGCTTATTGCAGTCACAGCCTTAACTCCTTCTGCTGCTGAAGTCGCAGGCACTCCAGCACTGCTCGCTATGTCTGCACTTCTGAGGACGTTTACAGAGGAAAAGCTATCTGCAGTAGACAGTCTCACAGGTGGCACACAAGCTGTGTCTGTGGTTGAAATGACACAGCTTTCCTGGAGGTCACTCCTGGAATTGTTTGTATTTGAGCAAGTGGCATTCACCTGTTGAACTTGGGAGGCTTCTGCAGAGGCACTGGAAGGAAGGCTGATTCCCTGCAGGAGCGTTTTCTTTGTTGATTTGGTGCCCTCCTCATCATTTTTACTTTTGGGGAGACTTTGATCGTTCTGTGGTGCACTACTTGAAGAACACTGCAGTTCCTGTTCTGTTCTGGATTGAGATGCACTCTGTGAGCTGGCAGGAGCAGTGGTGAGCACACCTTGCTCGTTCTCTGTGGTGGAAAGCTCAAGAACATGCCCTGCTGGAGCTGTCTGAGCAGATGCCAGGGGGGAAGCTGTAGGTTGCGACCATGGCTTATTTTCTGTGGGATAAATACCAGCAATCGTCACAGGAGTCACTAGGTTGCAAGTTCTTTGAACTGGCACAACATTGGCTGTTTGCTTTTGTAAATTGTGACCAACATTAAATGTTATTCCCTGGACAGATGCTCCCTGGTTATTTCCATTGGGCTGACTCCCATTAGAATAGACAATGATGTTCTTTTGAACCTGATCACTGGGAATAACAACTGAGACCTTTGCATTTTTGAGATTTCCTTTCCAGTGGATTGTAGGGTCATCATACAGGCAAATATCATTTGCTTTCAGTAGTTCGATGTATCTCCCGTTTTCCTTTTGCAGTTCATCCAACTGTTTCCGGAGTTTTTTAATCTCTTCAGCTACAAAACAGTGAGAGCACTCAATTATATCATCAGCAGAGCAAATAATGAAATAATATTACCACATGACTTAGAGAGCAAATACTGTGTAGTAACAAAATAAATCATTCAAATAAATTGAATAAATTGTTAATAATGGATGCTCTCTTCAGATGGTAAAATAACTTACGTGAAGGCTCTTATCCTGATAAGCCTCTCTACTGAGTGGGAAAGTGAATGAACTTCACAGACTATTCCATTAGCAATAGCTGGATATGTCACATTACTTAGAAAAAACTTCAGGACTAACTCAGATGAAACTGAACACTAATGAAAATTGTTTAATTGCTGAAGGAAAGACAAGCACATTAATACTTTTCTTTTCCCTGCTCTTTTGCAAACACGAAAACTGTTTTCATTTAATTGATAATCTCACAGCTTTCCAGGAGAATTAAGTTCCATCACATCTAAAAAGTATAAGCACGATTAAATAAAAGCACTCATGTAAAGCCAAAAAAACTGGCAATGCACCTGGGAGACGGCTCACCTAACTAGGAAAACCACCTAGGTTTTTCAAACCAAATTACATCAAAAAGATAAAAATATTTAGAATTCCATTCTATGGGTAGAAAATAAAAATCACAAACTACCATATTAGCTCTGAGATTATTTCTGTCACACCTCCACTGCTGTACTTTTAAACATCTGTTCAAGAAGATTTTATATGATACACATTTTTATGAAATGGGCCATTATAACTTCTACAGCTTTTCAAAGAAAAAAGAAGCTCTATGAATGAAGTAAACTCCATGTTTTAGTTAAAAAAAAAAATCTACCTGAAGTTTGTCAGAAATCATTATAGTCACTAAAGTAGAACAAACTGGGACAGAAGTTACCAGATGATGTCGCATCACCTAAAAGCTCTGTAAATACCTCAAAATGCAATTGCTTAATTCTCTCAAACTATGTGCAAGAACACTCACTGGGGCATTGTGTTGGCCAGTATATCTTGTTTCAAGATATTCTAATCAGCTGTTATTTTTCCTGTATGTGCATAATGTCTTGGGATTCCCATTTTTTGATCCAGGCTTTGTTGTTGGTCCAATCAGACACACAGCAGAAGTGAGTGACAGAAGTTCTAGAACCTCCAGCAGCACCTCTACTTACCCTGTTCATTGTTCCCTCCATTTAACAGAAGTTCATCATTCTGTCTTTTCATTTCTGTTATATATTTATAGGCCTGATCCAGGATCATGTTCTTGCTCTTTAAAAGAAAACATACGTATGGAATTAGGAGAAAGGTCTGAAATTGGTAGATCCACTAATGATGAGAATGCAGTTGCTCCAAGAGGTCTTTACTTTAAAAATGTGCTACCTTCAATGACTCTTTATGGCTGGGTGTGGTTTGGTTTGGTCTTATATTTTTGGTTTTGTTTGTTTTTTTGTTTTGTTTGGGTTGTTTGTTTTTTTCTTTTTTAAAATGAACTACAGGTTTTGTGAGTGACAATGACCCTAAAATGCTGTAAGTTTTTACAGAACAGTGCTTTCAGTGCTGCAGCTGACATTTTGTGATGCCCCGAGGTAGGTAATGCAACCACAGACCTGAACAGCCAGCATAATTTCTTGCTGATCAGCCTAAAATTCATGTTCACTAATAAACACATACATCACATGAAATTTCCAGGATACTGTCTTGTAAATATTTTATTAGGAAAGAAACAAACATGGAACAACTATCCAGGGAGATATATGGATAATTTTGAAAGTAATATACTGGAGAATATGGGAAGAGAAAAAAAACCCTGCACCATCATCTTTTTATGAAACTATGCTTATTCTGCCTGCAAAGCCTTTGTTCACATCTTAATTTCCTCTACTGTTCAGCAGGAACAGTCTCTGCTAGAGATTGCTCTGTCGTGAAAAAGACACTTCTGTGCATCAACCTCAAACCATTTTTCTTGCTTCATCTTTCACAAGGACAGTGTCTTAAATTACTATTATTATTTCAGTTTCTGAATTGCTTTCATCCCATTATATGAAAGACTACAAAAATAAGCATGCATGCAATTCTATTGACATCTTAGGGCATTAAGTGATCACCTGCAAAGGGCTGAGCAGGGATTGGAGAATGACCTGAAAAGAGATCTTCCTTAACCCATTGCTTTCTTTACACAGACTACATTCAACAGCATCATTAGAAAATGGCTTGACAAACAGGAGGTGCACAGTGTAACCAGCAATCCAGTGAGCTGATCCAACCCAATTCTGCCCTACCTGACAGCCCTTCTACAGGGGACATACTGCATTTATGAATTGAGGAGAAAGTCAGTCACATCCATCTCATACTGTTCCATTCCTTCAGCAGTCATATGCAACACTTTCACACAAAACACTCAAAATCTGTGTAATTGCATTAATGCGACCGTGCACTTCCAAAAAGGAATTCTATTACAAATAGTTCTTTGAATATAACTAGTGAGATTTTCAAGAATATTAATTGGGACAGTTTTACCTTCTTCCTAAGACAAATAGGAAATAGGAATTTGTACTTCTACAGACAAAGAAACACTTGAGCATTTTACAGGAAAACCTGTATGTACCTCTGGATGGACACTCACCTGCTTAAGTGCTGGAGAGCAGGGAATGAGTTCTCCAATTCTGTTTATCCCAGCATTGATCTTCTTCTTTCGATGTCTCTCCACTAAGCAAAAATAATACATACTGTGTCATCTGGTTGGGCAAGGAAGCACAACAGCAGCACAACTAGTACAATGTAAGGGCTCATGAATACATTATTTCATTGCACATTGGAACCTGTAGTAACTTGAGAGAGGAAAAAAATTAATCTAAAGTAAACCTCAGTTATTCAATTAATACTCAGTGGAATTGAGAGCTGTAACATAAGCAGCAGTATCTTTAAAAAGTGGGGATGTTCTGGAGGCCTGCATGGAAAAGAAGAGTTACTGCAACTCATAATTCAGGTTTTGATACTGCTTTCTAGCTGAGCTTCAGGACACTCTTTTCACTAGGAAGACTGATTAAATTTAGGCATGCAGAAAGCATATGAACAAAGATTATGGAAAGAATCAGTTTCAGATTTGGGAAGAAAACCCATGTCTCTTATATACTCCAGTTTAGCATAAAAAGAGAAATAACCTGGATTTTATTAGTTTTCAGTCTTAATTTTAAATTTATATTGATGCAGCAGCCAACACTAATCATAGCTGAAGCTCTAGGTATATGGACTGTTAGTTACTCTACCTCGTTTGGAGGTCAGAGAATGCTTCATTTATAGTCCTCTAGTGATATCATTTACCTCTTCATAAGGCCTGAACAGTGGCACAAAGGGTCTACACTATAAGTCTAGAAGTGTAAACACCTTTGGGCATGTTTTTTTCAGACAGCATTAATCTCTGTTTTCCATCCATCATAGTCAGCCTCTTCCAAATATAGTTCACTGTCATGTAGCTAGTTTTTTTGGACTGAAATATTTTCATGTTCTACACAAACTAAAACTCTGAGATGTCTTTTTCCCAAAAAGCCTGAAAAAAGGTTCTGTTATGGCTTTGTCAAGATTCAAGCCAATATATTATTCATTTATTGTGCTAACAAACATTGTGGTTTGTGAAGTTGGGCTCCTTTTGATGACACACAGAAAAATACAGTGACCTGCAGGTGAGTGTATATAATTTTGACCCTTTACAAAGGACATATTAATTTAATTTAAACAGTTTTATTTCAGTAGTCTGTCACTTCAATTTATCTTTCTCGAACGATTAAATAATTTTTTTGTATTTCAGGATAGACTGAAGGTGTTGACAGAGGAAGGCCTAAATACACCAAATACAGCAAGACAAAACCTCTTCTGCAAGAAATTTACCATATAAATTACAGCAGATGTATAAACATTTAAACACAAGATACCTGGGACTTAGTTTTTATGTCTTACTAATACCTACAGACATCACAGTAGCTGTGAAATGCTACTCTTCT
This sequence comes from Grallaria varia, assembly GCA_013396735.1. Taxonomy (NCBI): domain Eukaryota; kingdom Metazoa; phylum Chordata; class Aves; order Passeriformes; family Formicariidae; genus Grallaria; species Grallaria varia. Next base: position 942,459 of record VWZG01000593.1, read on the forward strand.
GTTTTGGTATTTGCCACACTCTACTCAGCTTGTCCAGATATTAATGAGTAACCAAGCCACAGGGCTGGAGGGAGCCGGTCCCTACATCTTGCAGAGTTCAGTCCAGTATATATTTTGGAAAGCTATCAGGAAGTAAACCAGGAACTGAGAATTAGGATGAGGCCAGCAATCTTAGAAGTAAACTTGATAAGACTGTTCCCTGGTAACTTCTTGATTCTTAAGAAACTGGCCACACCCTGAACACAGCCTGACAAGTACTATATCCCACAGCCTTCACACACGAACTACTCCCTGTTTTTTCCAGCTGAGTTTGTGAAGATCACACAATAATGCTGTATAGTGAAAAAAACACTGTGATCAATTTCTTAGGATAAACGAGGCCCAAACTTGTCAGACTCCTCCCCAGTCCATCTTTCTGCTCATACTTGTAAAAGATGCCATTGGAGCTAGACACTGACTAGTTGTTGCCTGAGGGATGTGACTCCTGCAACACATTGCCAGCATTTGCACAGATTTTCTGGGATGTCACATCCAGGTGGGTGCCTTAGGGACAGGCTACAGGAATACTTCTAATCCAGGGAACCTCTAAAACTCAGATCAGATACCTGTCTATTTTGAGAGAGGTGGGTATTAGTTGAGTGTGAAGGCCTGTGCATTTGTTTTCCTTTAGAGCTGAACACAACTGAAATTGTTTAATTCTTAATTTACTAGCAGTGGAAAGCCAGGGTCATGGTCCTACTTCAACTTTGTACTGTGGAAAACAGCTGACCAGGAACAATCAAGAAACCTTTCTGCACAGATACTCTACCCAAGGACACTGAAAGGTGTTTTACAGGGTGAGTTTTTTGAAGTGTAGCTCCTCCAGGGGACAAAGCTTCTCCATGCAAAATATGTATTAGTTCAAAGCATCAGTGCTTATTTCCAGACCAAATAAGAAAGTATAATGTTTCTACCTGCATTATGTGTCTCCCGGTTTTTCTTTCTGTAAAACATAAAGGGAAAACAGTGATGTGAAACAGAAGGGAAAAAATCTGCATACAAACAAATATTTCTTTTATTACTTTCCTTACAGCCAAAAATAGTAAATATTATAGTCTGCTCTGTGAAAAAGAATATAGCAGAAGTCACAATCAGATGTTCTTAGACATCAGTATTCAACAGTTTCTAAAAAAATTCATTCATGTTCAGACTTAAATCAATTTTAATACAACAAGGCACAGTGTAATATTCCATTGGTATATATTTATAGTCAGAGCTGGGTTTTTATGTTTCTGTTCAGTGACAACTATTACACTATGCAGTGTTCAATAAGGCCAAAGATTAAAAAAATTAGTTCTGTTTCTGAGGCAAATTCAGTATTTGTTTGAAATGTTGCTTTTACATTCACTGGATCAATGAAACAGAACGAAATGTTACCATCCAAGTTGATCTTTCCAGCCATATTACCTTCAAGAATCATACTTCCTGGTACCAGAAATGTTTCCTTTGTGAGAGAAACTAGAAAATACTGTTCCTTGGCAGCTGTTCTTCATTACTGTCTCAAAATTCTGTCTAGATATAATTTGGGCACATGAGGGTTTCAGATGTTTACCTGATGGCAACCAGGTCACAATCACTGTGCAATGCCTCAGAGTGCTTTGCTGGAAGTCAATAAATCCCAAATGTGTGCTCTACTTATATAAATCATATGCACTGTAATGCACGCAGTAAGACAAATACTTTCAGGATGTATAGTAAAGCAAAGCACAAGTTTTCTGGAAAAAGAAATATTCCAGAAAAAAACATCTTTCAGAATATTTCTGTCCAGCAGCACACTCTTAGTCTAGATGTTTGCTAGAGTGTGCAAAAAGCAGAGTAGACATTCCTGCTCTCCTTTTCGACTGCCACAGGAGTCCAGGTATAACAAGGAATCTGAAGTGAGAACACAAGATACGTGTGGATGACACGTGATTACTACGAGGCAGGAACTCTTTATTATGCTTTGAGTTGATACCTATTTCATACAACTCACCAAAAGGAGTGTGCATCGAGAGTAATTTAGACAATGATTACAAGACATTAATGTTACTGCAGATGGTCAGCCCTGGAGACATCCACTAAGAAATAATGCCTAAAGATGATCATTTATACTAAATATGCACAAGAATACAAGGATTCAAGAAACCCAGATGCCCTTTGATTGGCATTACCAATACTTTATTAGTGGGGAAAGAAAGAGTCATGAAACCCATGAAGCCTGAAAAACTTTTTGTAGGACAAATGATTTTCTCTCTGAGCTTTTCTTAATTATAAAACATACCCTACGTGGTCACCTAGCATAAGATGGATGCTGCATTTAAGTATGGACTGAAGCACTCCCCTACCAATCAGGTATTAATTAGATCACCATGCTACTACAAAGGAATGAAAACCAGTAAGAGTTGTAATGAGCACCAAGTCACTTCGTTACCAATTTGGGTCATAGTGCTGCTGTACAACCTCACCATGTATTTTGAGTTCCAGCAGAGATTTGAGTGTAAGATCCAGATTCCACTGGGACTTGAGGAAGAAATCTAAATTGCTCTGACAAAGTGAGTATAGTTATCTCCCGATATCTAACAGAACCTCTGCAATACCATAGGCTGCACTCCAACTGAGGCAGCAACGCATCAGAGTAGTCAGTGTAATAATCAAAAAACCTCTTTTGCCCAGGTGACCCAGGTAGACGTCTTCAGCAAACAGTTTGGCATAGACAGGGTAAGAGAGAAAGGGAGTTTTGCAGCCATAGCTCCCAAACGTTTGGACCAACCATGGTCAAACCCTTGGAATTTCTTGTCAATACTCTTATTGCCAAACTTCTAGCTGGAAACCTCGTAAGTGCAAGATGACTGACCTACAAAACAGTCATTTTCCCACAGAAACTCACCGATGTTGCTTCTTGGTAGGTGTCTCATTTTCTGTCATCTCTGGCATGGTTTCGGAGAACAGAGCCTGAGGAAAAGCACAGAAGGAATTATTAACAACTCTTGCACTCCTCTGAATTCTTAGCACATGACATTTGTTACATCGCTTTGCCTTTCAGCACAAGGACAGGGCTGTACTACAATGCATACAGAAGTCCATCACCCTGACTTAGAGCAGCTGATTTCATGAGCATTACAAATGAAGTGTGTTACCCATTGGGCTGGTTCGTGAAACCTGTCTGTGACAAACCAGTTTCCATTTCCTCAATTAGTTTAAATATAAAAAATTGTAATCCAAGCCACTTTAAGGAAACAAGAAGGGAAATTAGAATATGTATGACCGGTTTTTGAATGGGAGGAGAACAGCTGAACTCTCTTTCATCAGCCCTTTCTAACTGAATATACTTTCTATTCCCAGTTCTAAATAAAGCATGAATGCTAAGCAAAATACAAGCTACAATGAGGACATTTTATTAACTACAAATTTAGAGTGCTATTAATGTAGCATATTTCAAAACTTACTTGATATTGAATTACTGTATAGCTTAAAATGGCCAAAAATGACACCCTACGTTCTCCGATATATAAAATCCAATTAAAATAAAGTTATGAAATAAAATTATACATACATAACAGACTAATAAATTGCACCTAACTTGTCCTCAGCTTGAACATATTAGTAGCCTGTATCTAGACAAACAAAAACACTATAAAAATAAACATAAGATGCGATTGAGTCAGTGATGGTTGAACCTATATCTATCAGAGAAATGAATTTTAGAGAGTAAGTAACATGAAGTGTAGATGACAATAGGAAAAAAAAATCTGGTTTTTTATACGACTGAGCTCTGTATTTAGTTTCACTCTTCTGCTCATTCTCTCACCAACCGACCTGTTCTTGCAACACTTCCCATGGGCCCTCAGCTTTCTTGTAGCTTTACCTCTCCCTAGCTCCTCCTGGAAAGCTCATCGGCTTGTTTTAACAGGCTTCATATCTTTAGGGTACTTTATGTTTGTTTGGCTGTACTGTAAGGAAGTGGGGGTGGTTTTTAATATAATTTCCAACACCAAGCAGTTCTTAGTGTAAACTGAGCCTACCATTACTGACATCAAAAACAAACCCCAGAAATAATCTCCTTACAAACCAGAAAGCTCCCAAAGCACTGAAGCATATACACTTCACAAGGTGCTCTGTACATGCACCTCTGTGTATGTGTGGGTGAACAACTTGTACCAGAACTGAATTCAGATACTGCTTTCCAGTCTTTACACTCTTAACAGTTAATTGAATGCAGTGCTCTCCTCCAGAGGACAGGAAACACTAGGGCTGATGCTGTTACCACTCTACTCCTTCTTTAAGTATTTCACTTCCAACTAGAAATGTTGGTAAACCACAAAGTAATGCAAACAGGCAGTATCCTGCAAATAGAACCATCCTGGGGAACTCAAAAGTGCCTGAAGCTTACAGGAACCTAATTCAACTCTACCTACACAACAGTGTTCACACCATCACAAAACTGGATGCAATCCTCTCAGAGATGAGTTACAGCATTTCATTGCCCCACTGGGTGTTAGATACAGCCCACCTGAAACAACCACCACAGCCCTCCCTAGCCCATCAATGGGAGCACATCACCTTCTACTTACATGCCTCCACAGGCTTCGCTTTCTCTGTACTCACTGACCATCCTCTGCACAAATTATGAAAACATCTGACAGAGTTAAGTCTTTTACTGTAGGAGAAAGTAGTTCAGCACTTTCATGTGCTCTCTCATAAATTACCTTAACTAGCTTAATCCCCTAACGAATTTGGTTTTGTTTATACACAGTAAGATTAATCCGGTTGGTATCCCAGGCCCTCTAAATTAGTAGAAATTCACAACTCTGAAAGCCAGAAAGCCAGTTTTGCACACAAGGCACCCATAAGTTATCCCTCCTGGGTATAGCTGGTGATGGTCAGTAGTACTCACCTGTTCTAGCTGCATTCGTTGTATCAGGTGATGAGGAAGGAGTTCGCTGGGAGAGTTCAGCAGATGTGCAATTCTGATTACAAAAACAAAACAGAACAAAAAAATCTGGTTAGAGCGCAGCCATCTTTGACGCTGTTGGCAACCAGAGAGATGTTCCCATGAACACCGACAGGTGAGCACACCTCATTTCAGCAGGATTTTTCCAGTTGTGTCAAAGCAGCCCAGCAGAGCCTACACCCATTAAGGCGACCAGCAAAGCCAAGAGCAGCTACCTGGACACACTACACTTGTGTATATCCATCATTAAGACAATACCTTGTGTATCAGCTGAAATGCATATTTTAGGGAGGCAAAAGGGTAATTTAATTTAGTGTAAAGTACTGTTTCTATTCAGTGAGGATGTGAGCATGGAGTACACAGACATAGTTCTCGTCCAGCAAAGGCTTAAAAAAGAGGAAGATGCTGGATTGCATTGTGTGGCACTCACATACCCTGTTTCTTGACTTCTGCACCACCTATAAGGATAGAGTTGATGCATCTGTTATTGGGCATTACCAGACCATGGCAAACACACTGAAAATCAGAGGAAAAAAAAAAAATCTTGGTTTTGAGAAACTTAGCATTTTTGAAAGAATACTGTATTCAACAAGCAATCATTTTTTTTTACTCTTTCAAATTTATACAACTTGAGAAACAGAGGACTATTTCTGAATTACAGTATATTTAATAAAGTATTAGTGTGAATTTAGATGGCCAGCTCCCATGTAGGGCTACACGTGAAGCACAAAACACGAAGGTAAAAGAAGCACCTACTCACAAATACTCTCTCCCAGAACACAGTTGCTCTGACTCCACTTGCTCTCTCTGCACAGTCCAGAACACATTCACCATGACATCTTCCCCCTGCCCTGGGTCAGAGCACACACTTCTCCCTCCTGACATGGATACTCCATAGTCCTAAATTTAGGCTTCTTCTGCCCATGGTCTGTGTCCCCTCAGCAAAGTTCTTATTCCTAATAGCAGCACCCCTTTCTGCCAAAGTCACAATCTACACCATTTTTCAACTGCTTTATTTCTTCTTCTGAGCAGATGCCTAAATGATTCAGCAGTATATTGTATATAGTATTTAGGAAGACAGACAGGGCCTTAGTGGAAGTTTGAGCTGAAAATTATCAATACAGCTTCTAATGACTTTTTGACCCTGAGAAAGGATGGGCAGTCCTTATTACTTGTCAAAGACCCCAATTCTTTCTTCTTCTTTCACCCTTTTTTTGAATTACACCAGTAAGCTCCTTCCAAGTGATGCTGTTCTCTGCACATTTCAAGCATAACTGTATAAGCCTCACAAACATAAACAACTAACAATGTGTATTTTATATGCTTCAGGACCACTGGGATCTACAGCCCGTTTCAAACAGAAGACAGGGCATAGGAATGCAATGACTATTATTCTAACTTCACTTTACTGTGGAATAACTTTAAGTCAAGTTTATCAAAGTTTGCCAATCAACCATCATTTCCGCAAAAGTTTCAAAGCACTTTTGTGGGACTGGTAAGAAAAAAATAAGACTGTGCACATTATCTAATTAACCATTTAATTTATTTCAAGTTCCACAGAAAAGAGGTGGTTAAGTTTGTTAAACAACACAGCTCTGGGGTTTCTACTGATAGATTGTACCATACAAAATAAGGCGAACTTAAGTTGTTTTTTCCTATTCTTACTCAGTAAAGACAAAAACCTTTGCATTTTACTTGATACTCCACAAAACAGTTCGAGCTGGCAACACCAGGAGGGTGGTTTTCTTTAGAGCTGCTGAAAATAAGGGCTTTGCAAATTAAAAAGAAAATAAAAATGCTGCCTAGGTGGAGACTTCTAGGGGCTCATGAATAATATTTACAGTGTCTCCATTTCTTCCCCTCTGTTGTGGTATCACCAGAGCTTGGACAATGGATTTCTCTTCACTTCCACTCAAGTAAATCACAGCAAGATTCCTTCACCAATTCTCTAAAGCAAAAGACATGTATTTCCTTTATAAGCTCAGAGGCCAGTGTATTTTAAGTTCCCTCACGAAATATGCTCACTTAACTCAGTTGAATGTCTTCTGCAGAGAGAATGTAGCAAATTCCAAATTCTAAAAACAGATCAGGAGAAGCAATTCAACATTTATATTTATTTAGTACCAAGGTTTCCTCAAGCTTTCTGCAGTTTATAGCTCTTACAATATCAACCTAAAATACTGATTTTCATTTAAATGCAAAGTCAATCCCAGAAATTAAAAGAGATTTTATGAAAATTTAAGTTTAACACAATTTATTCTCCTCTGTAGTTCTGAAACATAGGGTATAAAACTTAAAACCAATTTGTTTAAGTATCGTCCTGTCTACCACCCATGATTGTAGGTATTACTGAACAAATTTTATAAAATCTTTTCATCTAAATATGCACTGAGCAAATTTAAGAAAAAGTTGATTTAGATTATTTTATTTGACATTTTTTTCACTCCTTATTTAGGAACTGTTTCCAAACTTAAAAAGCAAATAATTATTCCAATCTGTTATCTTTCAACCTTCCTCAAATTAGCAAAGCTATTCCACTTTTCTGTATGAGCCAGAAAGAATCTTTTTAAGATGCAGCTACACATGCTCTATAAAACCACCAGCATTCCAAATCTTTCTTCCTCTTAAAATACTTCAGCAAGTTTCTGTTGTTATATTGCTACAATCTCATGGTTCTTACTGCTTAGGTACACCTCATATAGTTAGCCTTAATTTACAGCCAAGATCAATTCCAGGGCATAGATAACAACTACTCAAATGCATTTTTCCTGCAAGAGAGTGTCTTCTTCAGTCACGCAACTCCTGGAGCTCACTCTTCCAATCTTCCATGCATGTTTTAGAACAAGGTTAGCCTCAATCAGGGACTTCATCCAATATTTTGATCACAAGCAAGGTGTCTTTGAGATCAAGAGATACGATTTACTGCCTTTCTTTTATTCCCTCTTGGAATGCTTCTATTTTAATTTTGTATTTACCTAATAAAATGATTGCAGGAAGTGTAACTCAAAGCTTACCTTTGTGATTGTTACCTACATATATCAACTACTGTTGCCTATCAAATTAATCTGTTAAGAAAATCATACAGGAAAATGGAAATGGCTGTTATTCCTGGTAAGAGTAAAAATCTCTTGGGTACCTTTCAGTTTTGTTTCTGAAGAAATCAAGGTTTTCTTGTTACTGTGCCCCATAATCCACTCGCTCACAGCACAGCTGTGCCTACTGACTGACCTAAATGAAACCTCTCAAAGGGATGAAGTTCTCAGATGTTTACAAAACCTGGGACTGAGCCGAGAACCAGAAGCGAGGTCAGCGCTGACACGGCAGGTAAGAGACTGGATCCAGCTGGGTGTGTAACCAACTCTGCAGCACATGTGCGCTGACCAGCTGGCCCTGACCCTGGCACAACATGCTCCACCCAACTGTTCTCAGCGCTTCTGCAAAAATGAAGAAAACCAATGGAAATAAGTTAAAATTTGTTACAGAGGGCAACTTTTTTTTAGGTGCTTGCAAATAACAGAAAAAAACTTCACTGCCATTAGATTTTTTTTCTCTAGCTCTTAACTCAAAAGCACTGGTACTTCTCCTTCTGCTGACATAAAGCAATAAAGTTTTACTAAGGTTCTTGCATAAGAACATGCAAGAGAACAAGAAAGAAAATGTCCTTTTTTTTCCCTCCCCCTCATATATTAGTTTTTGTTTTCATTCGTAATCTTCATAATATCAAAGACATAACTGCTGGTGGGCCATTTACTAATATGCAGTTTCAGGACAGCATAGGTATAAGGTCATTCTGAGAAATCCTGACCACATCTGACTAAGAAACCTCAGAATGAAAAAACAAAAAAAAAAGAAGCTTCCCTATTAATCACCTGAAGATCCACCTCTCATGTTTATTCCTCTTGGTCTTCTGTTGTTGCCCGTCAAGTGTTCCTAAATCACTTATTTTTAAAACTTAGAGGAGGGGCAGAGAGAGACAGATCATGCCTACTGAACCAAGTCTCTTTTCTCACTGATTATGGTCTGGAAAGTATTTAAGAAGAGGCATCACCAGGCATCCAGATGTGAGCTGCTGCCAACCTCACACATTATGCAGATGACCTTGGTACCACAAACAGACCGAAGTGGCACACAGTGTGAGCAAATGAAGATGCCTTCAGGGACTACTATCTCCTGTGGTCTGGATGAATTGTTATAGGATAGCAGGCATTTGGGAACTAAAGAGCTGTAATTACACAATCAGTGCACAAGCTAGGATCAGAACCCACAGCTGTCACCCCAAAGATTGTCTTCAGCTACTTTGGGTCAAAATAAGGGGAACATCACTCTTTTCTTTAGGAAACCAAAAAGGAATGACCAGGGAAATCCTCATGGTCCCCATATTCTCCAGGTAGTGTGTTAAGATTCACAAGATACCACATACCAATTTCATGAAGGAAGTGAAAGTATCAGGACTGGCTCTATGTTGTGAGACAGTGCTCATCCCCCTGGCTTTCAATGCCCAATGATCTACAGTACACTTCAAAGCAGAAAATTATTTTTAAAGAGAAGATAGGTGTCTAATTTTGCTCTGCTTGACAAAGGAGCCATGAGTCTGTGTTGCTGGTGAAAGCTAAAGGGATACAAAGCAAATTGCAGACAACTTCCTCCTAATACAGTTCACCACCTCTGTGTGGGTTAGGTTACCTGTATTAGATGACAAAGATTGCCTGCACCACAACTGAGACTGAGTGAGAGCTCTCCCACTCAGTGCAAGACCATCTGTTGGTAAACCTTGCAGCGGTGTGTGTTGCCTAAAGAACAAATAATTCTTTTCCTGAAAAAAAACTGTAACACCTAAGTCATCCTGGTCTCTCAACACTGCGACTAAGATGATTATTTATACTTGAGGAATCCATCCACATACGAAAGCTGTATTTGAAACACCAAATACCAAGTGGACAAATGTAGAAGCTATAAGTCGTAGAATCACAGAATGGCTGGGGTTGGAAGTGACCTTAAAGACTATCTAGTTCCAACACCACTGCCATGGGGAGGGACACCTTCAACTAGATCATGTTGCTCAGAGCCCCATCCAACCTGGCCTTGAATGCCTCCAGGGATGGGGCATCCACGACTTCCCTGGGCAGCCTGTTCCAGTGGAAGCCAGTCTAATCCAACTTTCTGATGTGATCTTATCTACAAATGAAATCTCTATTCACAGAACAGCACCTTGTCACAGGGCCTGATAACCAGTTTAGAATTACAACATAAAAACATTCATTTTGGCTAGAGTGATAGGACCAGAACACTATACTTTGCTTCATTACTTTGGTTTTAAGCTGAGCTCTTTTTGTTCTGCAGCTACAAAGAATCTCACATAGTCTGTTTATAAAGCTGCATATGGTCTCGAGGAGGTATCAAGTGATACTCTGATAACTGTGTCAGACTGGCTTGCTGCTCTCTCCTGAGAACCCTACTAACAAGCAGTGCAAAATATCCTAGAGCTGAAATGTGCAGGGCATCCAGAGAGTTTGTGTGTCAAATTTTTTAATTCATCTTTTCAGATGTAAGTCATTCAGCACAAAGGATTACACAGTCAAGTTCTTGAATATTTTATAGGCCTGGGGTTTGAGAAATCTGACACAAACAAAGAACTCATCAAGGGTTCATGATACAGGAAGCGATAGTCTACGGGTGCCATTCCAAAGCACCTTTACAAGAGATCCTGAGATTTGGTTGGATTTGGTAAAGGATTTCTCGGCTAAAGGAAAAAATGGCTGAGATAGAAGGTAAAATAAAACAGTATTTCAGTTTTAATGTATAAGGTGAACAAATGCACTCCCTAATTCCACAATATTGAGCTTTAAAAAACATGCGAATACACACTCTGTCACCAAATCCAACAGACCCCCCACAATTTTGCAATGTACATTTTATATAAAAACTATTCATGAACGTCTTTAGGGGATAGAAGAGGGCTCTTTCTCCTTCACAACCTCAATGCTATGAGTTTTTTTTCTATATAAAATGGGTCCACTGGGCAATTACTTCAGTTCCAGGAATAAAGGACTCATCTTGTGATCTGGATGTTTGACAGTTTTGAATAACACTGGCAGGGAGAAAGCTGAAAACTATTTCATTTAACAGAGAGGTCCAAACTAAAGATACCTGTGCCCAGATAATCAGGAAAAGCAGGCCCTTTCTTAGCACTTTCAAAGAGGAAATTTAAAGGCAAGATCAACGTGTGTTAGAAAATGGAACCACTAGCTGCAAATCCATAGGAAACCTGATTTCAATAATTCCACCGCTTTAGGGACTACTCATGTAGCTTAGGAGAATTACTGTACATGAGCTATTTGGCATAAATAAGTAGTTCTGAAAGCACTATGAAAAGCAAATAAGACTGCTGTGGAAATTTAGCAGTAAAAATTGTGAAGAAACTAAAATCAGATTTCCCAGCCACTACTTTGCAGAGGTCTGAAATGAATAGATAAAGGGAAGGGACAGACAGATACCATGATCCTGCAAGTTTTAATTAAAAAAAACCTCACAAAATTAAAGTCCCATATCTCCATCTTCTTTTTCTATAACTGTTTGAAATCGGCTCCCTACAGTGACCAAAGACTTGGCAAGAATACCTTAAAGTGAAACTAGAAATGGGAGATATCTATTGTATTCCTTAGCAAGGGGCAGCTCATACAGTTAATTTTTCCAAGCTAGGAAACACAGAGTCTTCCCTTCCCCACACAGAATAAAACAGAAAAAGCACAGACAAAGTAAGAAAGATGGACTGTAAAGCCTTGAGACAATTTACAGGTGGGATTCCCTATAACTTGCCAGCCACAGCAAGTATAAAACATGACCCTGACACATACCACTGCTTCAGATAAAGGCAATACTTAATAATCAAATCAGCAATTGTTGAGACTGAGCATCACTTCTGGTCATAGACTTGAACAAAACCAGTCCCAAGATGCCCTCGGCTCTTGCTTTCATTTAAGTGAACACAAACACCAGGTAAGTACCTGACAGCTGCCTCCAACAGAAATTTTGAACTTGGGTCCTGGACAGCAAGACAGAAGAAAGGGTGTGCAAGCGTTATGGGCACCATTGGTTAGAGGCTCAAAGGCAGAGCTACAGTCCCCAGCTAGTAACACAGAGCAAGGAAACTGCAATTCTAAATCACAGAACACATGCATGCTGGCTGAACACAGGCTAATACACTACCAAATAAAAATTACCACTTTTTTTAATAGTTTGGATACAAACGGTAAATGCTGCAGTTGTACCTAAAGACAGCATTGACAGAAAAATAGTGATGTAGGCAAGATGTGGCTACAGCACCACAAATTTTGACTTTTTTGTTTTATGCAGTTTTCTGAAAGTTTCTTAGGTTCTAAAGTAGGTTAGGATATCACAGGATTGTTGAGACTGAAAGGGACCTCTGGTCCAACTTTCCCTGCTCAAGCCAGGGCACCTAGAGCCAGTTGCCCAAGACCGTGTCCAGACAACTTTTTAATTATCTCCAAGGATGGAGACTCCACAACCTCCTTGCACAACCTGTCCGAGTGCTCAGTCACCCACACTGTAAGGTGTTTCCTGATGTACAAATGGAGTCTCCTGCATTTCAATTTGTGCCCATTGCCTCTCGTCCTGTCACTGGGCACCACTGAAAGGAGCCTGGCTGCATCCTCCTTTTACCTTCCCTTTTAAGTGTTTATACATATCGATGAGATCCCCCTGAGCCTTCTCTTCTCCAGGCTGAAGTCACAGCTCCTTCAGCCTCTCAAGATGAGAGATGATTCAGTACCTTAATTAACTTTGTGGCCCTTCACTGGACCCTCTGTAATACTGGGTTATCGAAAACTCACCAGAGGACTTGGTCTCATCACTGTCAAGTACAGTGGAAGGATCACCTCCCTCAAATTCTACATCAAATACTACAATCAAATTCAGTTCAAAATCAAATACAGCACTATATCAAATTCAGTTCAGGATACCATTCACCACCTTTACCAAAACGGCACATTGTTGGTTCACGTTCAACTTGGTGTCCACCAGGACAAAGCTAAGCTGCTTTCCAGACGGATGCTGCCACCATATATTGGTGGACTGAGTTGTTCTTCCCCAAGTACAAGACTTTGCCCTTGTTGAACTGCATGAGATTCCTGTCAGCCCATTTATCCAGGCTGTCAAGGACCCTCTGGATGACAGCACAGCCCTCTGGCATATCAGCCACTTCCCACAATTTGGTGTTAAACTTGCTGAGGGCATAATCAGCCCCATTATCCAGATAATAAAGATATTCAACAGAACAGGTCCCAGTATTGACCCCTGGTGTACACTACTAGTTACTGGTCTCTAATCAGACTTTGTGCCACTGATCACCACCTCTGAGCCCAGTCAGCCAGGTTTCAACCTAACTCTCCTTATGTTGAAATTTGAGCTACACAGCTCTGAAAGACAACTGTTGAAATCTGATGCACTGTAAAATAAAATTCTTTGCTTGTATTATTTTATCAAATCTGAATGCTAATGCAGTCACTGAGTTACACTGCAACATATGCTAAACTAGATACCCAACTTCCCTTAGTTAACAAATTGCCCTTTTAGCAACAATAGGAATAATTTTTAAGATGGTTATCCTTCCCTGCTGTCCCAACATCTTCCAAATAATGCTGAGACATGTAGCCTCTCCCCCACTTCACTGGCACTCACACAGGAAGCCAGATGAAAACCTTACTTCAACTTAAAATTTGCTTTGCAAAAGTATCACAGAGGCACCCTGTGCTCCCGAACAAGTACACTGAAACTACATTATTGTGGATACTCCAACAGTGAAAAAATGAAATGGTGTTCCGTGTTGCTGATTTGGAGCAGCTTGGTGTTGGGCTAGCACCATTTCACTACTCTAGGAAATGAGTAAGAAGAGCTGTAGTATGAAGCTTTGTACTAGAATTGGATTCAATTTCTAGCTAACAACTTCACTGATGCATTGATGCATGAAAGCAAAGCAGAGTCCAACTTCAAAGGTTGAAGGCTGGCATGAATTAAGTGTCCCTTAATCCAACCACTCATTACAGATGACAGATGCAGACAGACACCCCAAATGGACAATATTATTCTCACTTTAAACTTCATCTGCTCGGAGAAGAAACAAAGCTTTAAACTCTCCTCTTCCCACAATACCTTTACTCTGCTTTTAAGAATGTCTGCAGGCTACAGGACTATGTTTTCAATAATCTTCGCATGGCACTGCCCACACCAATAGCTGGAGAAAAGGATCACAAGATCTGAGAAACCTTCATTGAGTTAAATTTTAAGAAGTTAATGAAACCATACTTGGATCATTCCAGCTGCACTAGAGATGGACCATGAAGAACTCATTCTGGTATGAGAGTACCAGTATGAGATGTGCTTTTAGATGGCATTGACCTCATTTCATGGTCTTCACCTGATAGAAGTTCAGGTAACTGACTGAAAAAAGCACTTGTTAGCAGGAAGCCCAAAACACTTTAACAGCCTGTTACTTTCTTATCTGAATCACACTGGCACACAGCATGGCTGATGTAAGAGATGGTTATCATATATCATGGTTACAAAAGGAATTCATTCACCTTAGAAGACCAATGCCATAGCTTTTCGTACAGGAAACAAACCTAGTTTACACACCATTTGTCAATCCTGTGCACACAGCAGAACCCCTTTCATGCTTAAACAAAGTATGACAACAGCACTACACTCGTAAGGCAGAACACTAAAATACTCTTTGGACACATTATATGCACATATAAAAGCCAGAATTGCATTTTAACCAGCAAGTTAGGTCAGCATTACATAAACTGGGCACTGCACAATGTTTCCTAATCAAGGAGAGGAGACCTTTACAAGTTTTACTGCAACTCGAAACAAAAGAAGCCCTACTGAGCAAACACCCCACCCCTCATTAAGACTGGTACCTTTCAAAATAGGAAAACGTGTTCCTGAGTGACTTAAATAAAGAAGCCACAAACACAACTGAGATGAAGAATGCTATCACAGAAACTAAATTATAAAGCAACTGGCAATACTAGGGGTAGGCAGTCCACCAGGATGTAGACAAGTGTTATGTTTCTTCAGAGGCTTGAGCATCATACCTGGACCCATTATGAAACAAGTAGGAACATAAAAGCTGTCAGATGTTGTGCATGCACATGTTTTTTATATCCACTTTCATTTAAACACCTGTTTCTACACACAGCCTCACTTAAACTCCTGCTTGTACACACAGCTTCACTGGTATTTTCACCAAGGATAATGCTCAATCTTGTTATTTAATTGAAAACTGCCTCAGCTGAAACTCTGAGCCGTGATATGTACTCACTATCCTTCAAAGTGCTGTAGACTTTGTGGTATTTTTACAAGCTCTTACGACGCAAATAACCATGATTCATTGGGAAACCCTTCATATCAAATGTTACGCTACTTATACCTCCCCCCAGACATGTGTCGTTTACAAAGTTATTTTTAAGACCATAAAAACACAAGCACTACTGTACAAAAACTAAACCACAGAATGGTACTTATCAAATCCAGCATCTCACAGCCCTTGAGGTCCTTGTCTTGTCTATTTCACTCTTCTACCTTGTACAGCATCCAGCTTCAATCTCTACACTGTATTAATTCACGTCCAAGCTGGACATGCTTGGTTACAATGTCATGCACCTTGTATCAAGGCACTTTGTAAATAAAAAGCATTCTTAAATATCTGGAATGCACTATCCCAAATAATTTTGTTGCCTACTTCATTACACTTCAGTATGTAGAAGCTGGAGGTGTTCTTACAACTTCAGCACACAGGGTAGGGAAACCAAAAATAACCAAACAATGCCAAAAAAAGTACGTCTTTAATTCCTCCATTTAAAAAAGTCTGGAGTGTCCTCTACATTCACCCAAGAGGAGCTGAGGTGAAAAGCAGCTGGAGTGTAGCTGGGCCAGCAGCGTCAGCAGAACACATTCACAAAATCTTTGCCTTCTTGCTCCCCAGATGTCTTTGAAATTTCAGAGTACGACTAAACTTCAGTTACAAATGAGATCCCATGATGGACACTGCAGGCACGTGCCAATCACACACCACAGGGCCACCTGAGTGGCAGTCACTTCAATCTATCCCTGGTCAGCTCCTCGGAACACTACATGAAAAACCAGGAATCAAAGCAGAAAAGCCACTATCTAGCACTCACATCCTAATTATCTCTTTGCACCTGTCAGACTCCTCCAGGTTCCACCAGCATTTTTCATCTACTCTGTTAAAATCTTCCCATGCATCCATAACCTAAGGGAATAAGTCAGTCTCTAAGGGAATAAGTAATATCCAAATACTTCAAAGTTTGTAATGTTCTTGTGCTATTTCATATAACTGACACGTTATTTTGAATATATGCCCCTTAAAAATCATACCTACAACATGATCATTTCCTAAGGTTATTTCCTATTCAGCATTTTCATGTACTCATGTATTTTCAGTTGTCAAATCTACTTCAGCCCAAAATGTACCTATGAATTTTTATTATGGCACTAATTGTAATTCAAAAATTAAAAATTTTAAATCCTTATAATAATAACCACTTCCTCATGGGAGGTTGCTTCCTTGCCATGTGTCTGGTTACTGCACTCAACCCATGAGTGAGAAACAACACTCTGCAGTTTGTTACAGTAACATAACACAAATAAGATGGTTGAAATGAACTGTAAATGAAAAGCAAAGCTAAAATTGCGCTCCCAAAACAAGCTGTTGCATTACCTGACTTCTGGATGCTTAACTGTGCAATCATTAAGTTATCTCTGCTAGATTTAATGGTTGTATGCCTAGGTGAAGTCTAATAGAAGTTCAAGCTACTACATGAAAAGCAAAACCAGAGATTTGTGATTTGCTACGTACTTATGGATGGAAATTCAACACGACACTATTCCCTTTTCCTTGGTTTTCTTTCCACCTTTTTCCTACAGACTTCCATGGCCAATGGGCACCATGTGCCGCGGCTGCATCCAGCCTTAGGGATGTCCATGGCCTCAGTTCACTCGTGCTGTCTGTCCCAAGGAGCTGCACTCCAGGCTCAGCGTGAGCAGTAAATGCGACCTTCTGTGTGTGTCAGATGCTGGCTGCCACGAAACTAAAGACTTCAGCCTCTTGTCGCTGGCAAATTTGACTGAAATTGCCCGGAGAACTAAAATTAGCAGGCAGAGCAGACAGCCTTCTCTCTTTAGGTGACCAAGCTGAAAACACACTCAACTGGAAAAGTTCGTTCCCAGTGAAATATCCCAAATAAAAGAGCGGGCCCTGCGCAGTGCCCCCTGCCGTGGGGCAGCTTCCCGGCTGGGGTGTCACACCGCAGGGGACATCCCACACCGACATCCCCCGGGCTAACGAGACGATGCCACCTCGATGAACCCACAAAGGGCGACCGCGGCTCGATTGTCTCTCAGCATCGAGGCTGCAGAGGGACGAGGCCACCCCGCTCTCCGCACCGCCACCGCCGCTCCCCGCGGCCACACGCACCGACCTCACCCGGGGAGCCCTCACAGAGGCGGCGGCGGCACAACCTCCCGGGCACGGCCTGGGTCAGCAGCGCCCGGGGCCGCCCCGCCGAGGCCGCCCGCGCTTCCCGGCTGCGCCCGGGCACCCCCCGGCCTGGACAAAGAGGCACCGGCCGCGCACACGGCGGGGCCGCCATCGGAGTCCCGGGGCCAGCGCGGAGCCGGCCCAGCGCGGCGCCGCAACGCCGCTCCC
>VWZG01000594.1:294-17808 GCA_013396735.1 Grallaria varia
TTCATATAACTTAATTACTCTTTTTATAAGGGGAATGAAAAAAACCAGAACTCCCTGAAACCATCAACAGGACCCAAAACATTCTGTGGTACACACAAGGACTCTGAAATCCAAAGAATCAAAACCAAAAAAGCTATCATCAATCCGCTGGAAAGCCAGAGATCATGATTAAGAATTGTGATAAATTCTACAATGTGCTCCCCCCCACCCCCCCAAAAAAGGACAACAGTCTGCAACAAGATCAAGATTTTTCATGCTTCTTGTTCTTTTTTCTCTTGTCCCTATGTGCTTTTTATGGGCCTGAACTTGTACTCTTTAAGTTGTTATATCAAACATGCACATGGATTGTTAAATACATGTCACAGAGAATTTTTATAACTTACAATGTAATTATAGGGTTTTAACATACAGAAAGGAGAAGAAAATTAAGATGTCCAAAAAAACTACACGGTGATTTTTAGGGGAGGAAAGTTTGTTTCTGTCCAGAATTCTAGGAATATTCAGAATGGTGTATTAAGCAATAGAACACCTCAAATATAAACAAGTGGGGAATAATGCCCAGCTACAAAGTAATTTAAGGTTTGGACCAAGTAACAGCACATTCTGAAGCACTCCTTGTCATCTAAGAAAGGGTTTCTCACTTAACTGACTTCTAACTTGAGATCTCATATACATATTTTTACATACAAAATCTCCTTTGCATGGTGAAGTCTGAAATACTAATATCCTAGTGTGTAATAAAAATTTCCTCCCTTTTCACATCTATTCTTTCATTTTCCTCCCCCCCAAATTAAAAAAAATTAGAGAAAGGCAGATGGCTAGACCCTGTACACTCCCTTTAAGAAGCTTTTATGTGGGCATAAGTGGCCTTAAGATCCTTTCTTACTAAAATAGTCTCAAAATCTAATTTGTACTTATGAAATATCCATTTTTCATAAAATGTTATGTTTAGTGGTTGGCAATTAAACTTGCATTGCACTGCGCAAATTAAGACTCTTTGATAATGCTGTCATAGAGTAAAAATATTATGGGAAACAAGAACAATTTTCCCTTCTGCTCTGTTTGTATCAACACATCATTTGTGATGTTGGCTCTCTATTTCCCACTTCAATATGGTCTGTTCAAATGGTCCCTTACCCTTGGTACTTCACCTGCAGTTTTCCTTCCTCCTTTGTGTATTATCTGTTTGCTCCAAATCTCTCTTACATTTCCAGTCTTTGGATAGCCACTCCAGCTCATTGTCCAGTGCCAGAAACAATGAAATCAGTATAAAAACTGGTGAAGAGAGACAAAGAGATTTTTCAATGATTTTGGTTAGTTAGTAGAGAAATTTTACTGGAAGAGTTATTTCTATTGAAAAACCCAAGGAGAGAACAGTACAGCAACAATTTTCAGTTTGTTTGCTTCTTTTTTCATAAAAATGTAAGTGTCTTTGGATATTTCTTCTCTGAAATCTCAGCAATAGTAATTCCACTCCTGGCTGAGGGCTCACCACAGGCAGAGACAGAACACTGGTACAGCTCCAGAACTGAGTAGCAATTCCAGCTGTTCTTCAGGAAACACCATGCTTAGTGAATGCACATATCCACAGTATAGTTAGTGACTATCAAATTTACACTGCTAGAGAAGTTCCCCAAAGAGACACAAGATCTTAATGGGCTGTCCTGGGTTTCTGTAGCTGATATTTTTTTTTTTGGTAGTGGGGGTGACTGCAGAGGTGGTTGCTTGCGATGGTTTAAAAGTAAACCGGCAAGAGAAATTAATCCAACTCAAAAGAGTTTAGAAGTCAGAACTACAATTTAATAAAAAGATTGCAATAGATACACTGATACAAAGGAAAATTGGTTTCAGCCCTCAAAACCCATTTGTACAACCCAGCCCCCTGGGGCTCAAACAGAATGGTGCTCACCAGCCCCTGTGCTGAGCACCACGTGGTCCCCCTGAGTCCAAAAGCAAAAAGAAAAGGAAAATCTGTTTTCCTTCCAGAAGGTTGGTGGTCACAGTCTGGTTGAGAGTGGTAGTTGCAGTCCTGTTGAGGTTCTGGTCCTCCTCTCAATCTGACGAGTGAGTGGAATGGTGGAGGGAGGGAGCGCCCCAAGTCCCAAAACCCCAAGCTTATATATGCTTGGTTTCAGATAGGAACACCCAGTACCTCCCCCAGGGTGAGGTGTTTCACTGTAGGCAATTTACTCAGTGAGTCACATGATATTTTGGTCTACTTGATGGCCCATTAGCAGACGTGACCCTTCAGGCTGGGTGTGAAGGTGTTAATGATTCCCAGAGGGGAGTTATCGCACCTGAATCATTGTTGTGAAGACAGGGAACTCTCTTGTCTCAGTTTTCTCATGCACCCAGTTCATAGCCTGAGGTGTCAGGTGTGTCCTGGGCAGCTGTTGCAAACAATGCCTCATTAGCAGTTCATTATAAATGGCAGAGAGGGTATGGAATATGCAGTTTCAGTTACATTCACACTGTGCTAAACTGGTCCCAGCCACTATAACTAGGACATTGCTGTTAGAAGCTTCCCCTGTCCCATGGGAGTCAATGATACTTGGCCCCAGGAGGAACACCCAGCTCCTGGCCAGGGCCGGGCCAATTAGAGATCATAGTAACACCTCTGTGACAATATATTTAAGAATTGGGGTGTTGTTGCACAGAAGAAATCCCAGAATAAATTCCAGAGAGAACGTGGGATAAGGCAGACATCAAGGTTGCTGCAGAGGTGAGGGAGGAGGTACCTCATGGAGCAGGGCAAGGACTCAGAGCTCAAACCCCTGCAGCCCATGGAGGACCATTGGGGTGCAGAGACCCCTCTGCAGCCTATGGAGGAGCCCGTGCTGGAGCTGTGGATGCTTGAAAGGAGGCTGTGATGCTGTGGGAGGCTCAGGATGGAGCAGAGTCCTGCAGGAGACCTGTGGACCCATGGAGAGGCAGACCCATGCTGGAGCAGGTTTTATCTGAGTGAGAGCTGTGGCCCTATGAGGGGGCTCACATCGCTTCATCTTGTCCATGAAGGACTGTACCACTATGCAGAAGTGATTCTCGGGACAGCAGATGTGGAAGAACTGCTGCCTGAGGGATGGACTTACGTTGGAGAAGTCTATTAAAGACTGTCTCCCATGGGACAGACCCCACTGAGCAGGAGATGGACTCAGCTGTGGTCCCCTGTAAACCGTGGTGAAGCAGAATGTCCCTCTGCAACCCACAGAGGCCCATCAAGGTGCAGAGACTCAACTTTTACTGCATCCCATTGAGGAATGACCCTGAGGGGTGGGGGAACTCACATCGCAAGCGGCAGCAACTGCAACCTACTGCAACCCACCATGGACAAAGGGAGGAGGGGGGGGAAAGTGTATGTGTGTGTGGTGTGTGTTTTAAGACCATTTTATTTCTCACTATTTAGCCTAGCTTTTGTCCTGTTTGTAATAAATTCTAGGTATTATCTCACTTTGAGTCTGTTTTTGTTCATAAAAGTGGTAAGTGGATGATCCCTCTCCCTTCTGCCTAGTTGCAGAAAGGGATTTAATGAGTGCATGGAATCCGGCCAAGGTCAACCCACTACACCAGCCATTCCATCTGTCACCTGCATTCTGACCTGAAACTCCTGTAAAGTATAATCAGTTACTACACATACTCACTCCACCCAGTCTATCACATGGCAAACAGTTTTTCCTTTAGCTCCAAAGAAATATTTGCCCAGAAATCTACTAGTGTGGAGTGGCTCTTCATATAATCAAGAATCAGATCCTGCAGCATCTGTGTGAACACTGAAAAACAATCATCAAAAGCAATCAGATCTAGATTCAAACCCTCTTTTCCTCCTCCTCTCCAAAAACCAACTTTTTAAAAACAGTTCTTTTTTTAATCCCCAAGGCCCTAATCCCTTTCTCACATAAACTAGTTTCATGGTGGTGAACCTCTACTGAGTGCCTTCAGATCCTTATCAGTGTAGAGGAGAGTTCTTTTTGCCTTATCAGCTCACTGACAGCACTCTTCTCTCATGCTGGACTTTCTGTAGAAGAAGCTGTAATCCCTACATTGCATGACATGAAGTCTGCAAGTATAGGAAACTGAAAGAGAAACAGAATTAGAATTGATCTGCAGGGGATTCAGGAACAGAGCTAAGACAGAAGGAACAATGGAGCTGTTTCTATTCAGGTGT
Organism: Grallaria varia; assembly: GCA_013396735.1. Lineage (NCBI taxonomy): Eukaryota > Metazoa > Chordata > Aves > Passeriformes > Formicariidae > Grallaria > Grallaria varia. Next base: position 4,457 of record VWZG01000594.1, read on the forward strand.
TTTTCTTTCTAAAATTTCATCTCCGCTCTTTGATAATGAAATGCCCTGGAAGGCCTTTTTAAATATATGAAAAGAAGTTTTCATTGGAACATGCTTTGAAAAAAAAAAAAAAACAACCACCAAAACAACATAAAAGAACATTGAAAAAGCTTATTACCCATTATACACCCATCCAGCATATAAGACAGTCAAATGAGTTCAATCAAGCAGATTTGCATACAGTGCACAAAAAAAGGGCAAGCAATTTGCACATTTTATTGTAAAGTAAAGCAATTCTTATGTCAGCATTCAAAGTCTTTAAAAGGAAAGTTCTCTATGCACTTGAATATTTCACAGAGAAGATTGTAGGATAGATAGTATTCATAAAATACATTTTATCTAAATTGCTAAATGTCTTTAGCAATAAAACTGTCTGGAATAGATGTTGACAAGAGGAAACTATATTAAAAACCCTGCAAGAATTCAACATATTCATGGTTATGCTACTGTAATTTCAATGTCCTGCTTTATCTTTGCCACCTATATAGAGTGTATTTGCACCCAAATGCAATTTAAAATAAAAAATCCCGAGTTTTATTGTATCCCTTTTGACCTCAGTGGAACTTCATCTCAGGAAGGGCTGACAAGTCAGTCTATCTATGCAGGTAGAAGTCAGAAAAATCCAAACTTACCTAATACGGTTAGTGTTAAACATTCCCACACAAAAATGGGAAACGTTGCATTTGTAAGGATTTGGTAGAGACCTCAAGTCTCATTTCCTCCCTTCATTCTCTCTTGTGATAATTTTCTTAGTTTTACTTCTTCAAAGTCCCAATTCAAATATCCTGACATTATCAGTTCCTACCCTACTTGGTCTAATATATTGCTCACAGCAGTATCAGCCATGAAGTCAAACGAGGCACTTCAGGGAAAAAGGAAGCCTCTGGCACCGCTAACCTGTCATTCTGGGGTAAGGTCTCCTTATGGCTAGTCCTAACCTGTTGTGTTTCTCACAGACCTTCTGTGGCCTGCTTAGAAAAGTCCAACTCTGGCTCCCTGACAACTCCTCATAGGCATTGGAAGTTCTTTTAGGTGCTCCTAGAGCTGCATCTCCAAGATGAACCAGGCTTGGTTTTCCAGCCTCACCTCAAAGAGCAAGTACCCTACCCTCAACCACCTCAGTGACCCTCTAACTTCAATATCTGATTTATTGATGTTTGTCTGGTACTGGAGGATCCAAAACTAAAGACAACATATAGATGTGCTCTAAAAGATTCTGAGCACAGAGAGAATCCCATTCAGTGGTCGACTGTCCATGTTCTTGTTGAAATAGCCCTGGGTGTGTTCGACCAGCGCACCATTGGCTCATACTCAGCTTGCTGCAACCAGAAAACCCTGGACACTTCCCTCAGAACTGTCCCTCAAGCAGGCAGGCAGTCCCTAGTATATATCACTGCAAGGGGTTATTCCTTTCCATGTGGCAGGTGTCCACATCTGTCCTTATTCAATTTCATAAGGTTCCTGTTGGCCTACTACTGTGTCTTATTTAGTCTCTCTGAAAATCCTTCAGAGACATTCTCAAACATTTTGCCCTATAACTATTACTTGTTCTACAAAGGATCTTTTTCTGATACAACCTCATGAAAAAAATCAGAGGCAAATCTCATTGGAAAGACAATTTTAAGGGGATGATGCAATGTACGGATGCATATAATGACACTGGATGCCATGGTGAAGGTGGGCGATAGAGGACAACATGACGTGTTGCCATTAGCATTGTTTTGGTTTCCACCAGCATGTCACATTGCTTTTCAGTTAAAATGTGCTTAGGAATATGATGGGACATCTTGACTGACAGAGCTGAATACAAGGGAGTAAGGGCACAGTATGCCTTGCTCAAAGAGTTTTGTAACGGGTTCTTAGGTGAAAGGGCCAAAGTATGATGATCAGCACTAATTGAGTGTTATGTGGGCTAGACAACATCTCATTGCAACAGGGACCTGAGCCCTGCACTCCTCTTATATATGGCAGATCATCCCGGTCTGTTCTCTGCAATAGTGCATTGAGACTTCAGTTACTTTTGGATATTAACACTATCCTATCCCGCACTCTGCCTTAAATGCTAGGCATAAAGTTTTTCACAGTGGTGTTAGTAACATTGTCATCAAAAATTAAGGTCCAGGAATTTTGACAACCCAGACCAAATGGTCTGCCTCAGGATTCTTACAACAGAGTGGATCCGTTTGTTTTGAAAATCAGATCCATGACAATAATTAGACTTGTTGACAGGATGCTGTTTAGAACTCTTTTCTTCCAAAATATTTCAAAATTTAGTGAAGGCTGTGCCTAGGAAGCCTGGATAATGCATAATGTCAGCCTGTTTACATATCTTCCCAAGATATTTTCAACAGTTCATTCAGATGTGCTGACCTACAAACGTGATGCAAGTTTAAACTGTCTCAACTGTTTGTCATGTTTTATCAAAAAGGACCATCAAGTCGAGATTCTAGTAGTTAGCCAGTATGGTTTATTTCACAATGAATTGGATAATTAAAAAAAAAAAAAAAAAGCTTTGTGTGGTAGAGGAGCAGGTAAGTGAGAGTCCAAGAGCAATCATATGTATTTATGATTCTGCCATCGCCTCTCTCTACAACTGCAAGCACAATGTTCAGCTACTCTCTGCTAGTTTCCACATCCAAAACCAGTATAACAGCAGAACAGTATGAAAAATAGATCTGGTCCTTCTCCTAGTGAAGTTCACAGCTGTGCCCTCATTTGTTTTCACTAGAGAGGGCCAAATTTAAAGACCTTGAATCTGACTGTAAACCATGTTGTGGTGGCATATCTGTAGTGTCTGTTCAGCTAGAAAGTGGGTAATTTTCTCTCCTGGGTGTGGAACCACAGGAGCCTCTGCAGCGCTCGTACATGGTCTCCTTCTATAGACATAGATAAAAATATCACAAAAAGAAGAGAGTATAATAAGTGAGACACAGAAGTCTCTTTGTCTGGTGGTCTACAGACATCTCATGAGACATCTCATGAGGCCATGCCTAGTTCTGAGAAGGCTAAGGATCCATTCCTGAGCACCCCAGAGTCAGAGAATGTAAATGGAAGCTTGTACCATGGTCCTTAGAGCTGCCAAGCACAATTCACAAGTATTTCATGTGGTTCTGTTGAAAAGAAATAACTTAGTAGGAATCCACAGTTAATAGCACATATACTACATAAACCTAAGGGGAAAATAATATCTATATGTAGTTGAAATTCTCTCTGCTTCAAAAATCAGTAAGAGAAGGTCATTCTATTTCATAGAGGCTGTAGCTTATAAATGAAGGTATATAGCCTGCAACTTAAAAATATCTGGGAAAAGACAGTATATTTAACAGAAATCCAGCAGCCTTCTTTGTAGCAGCAGTCAAGCAGTATTTGATGGCAGAGGGCAAAAAAACTGGAATCCTCTTACTAGGGCCCATCTTATCTTTTCCTCGTCCTCTTACTGCTCAGTGGCTTGGCAGAGCAACCTCCAAGAGCTCTGGCAGTACTTACATTGTGAGAACCCCTTCCCCACTTCACTGCATGATGATCTTCAGCTGGGTTTTCAAACACAATTATTTGTCTGAGTAACAATGTGAAAGGCAGCTGCAGCGAGTGTGGAGGTCAGGCAAAGCAGGCCATGGATGCAACAGCACCTGCCTTTTGCATGCAAAGATGGAGCAAATTACAACATTTGTCTCCAAGGAACTGAGCAGCAGTACCATGTGTGATGGCCTCACAAGCACCATTTTCATCATGTGCATGGGTATATCTTTTCAAATCTAGAGTAGGGAACAGATGTTTCATCAAAAGACACATTTAAAATAAAGATAATTATGCAGTAAGAAGCTTAATTGCATGGGATTATTCAGGTCCACTTAATTGCTTGACAGCCTGAGAGCCTCCCATGCATTTATGACAGAAGCACAGTTCTCACTGGGTTACCAAACTCTGTCATGGCTTCAGGATAAATATAGTTGTTTTAGTAATCCAGCTAATACTGGTTTCTGATTTTCAGCTACAAGGAGGAAGAGTAATCAATAAAACATTGTTTCATTCCTATAAGCATTATATTTTCTTCCATAAAATATGAATAGCCTGAACTACAAAAATGAAAATAAAATTGAATACTTTTATCACAGTATACTCTGTCAAGCATTAATTGCACTTAGACATGATTTACATAAAGAATATAATCACCTTTGGTCTGACTGCCCACACATCCTCAGTTTTCAGAAGTTTGTTATCTCTTTTCTATGTTGGTATTTAAAAATGGCCTTTCACTTGCCCACAATGGGACACTGTTTTCCTCCACGTGGAAAAATTATAATAATGTAAAGAAATTGTGTTCACTCCAAGAAAATAGATTTAAAAAAAAAAATATCTTTGCTTTAACAATATAGTATGTACTGTGCGGCAGTGGAGCATCTATTCTGAGGGGCTGCATTCTCATGGTTACTGAACTGATCATGTTAATACATTTCACAGGAAAGCAACGACTTGCTTTCAGTGTGATTCTGTGAAGTCTTGGGATCTTACCAGCTGCAGAACGTGAATTCAATGCTGCCAAGATACAAAAATATGAAGGTAGATATGTCATGTGAATCATGCAGGGAACCCCTGCATTTAGAGGGTCCTTAACACGCAGCTTGGGGATTTACAAAACACACAGCATCAACTCTGTTGTTTTTTACTCCATACAGGTTCCAGAAAATATTCAAACGACTTACTGTAGAGAGCTTTGCAATTAAATTTCATCCCTCCAGCCCTGTGTAGGGGGCTGTTAGTTAGTTCCCTATGCTGAACACATTTCTTGGCAATGTACTGTATGGCACTAGTAAAGCCATGCACAGAATTTATATTTAAGGGGTGTAAATGCGATATTGAAAGCCTGAGCACTAAAATGATCCTTTACTTTTCATCAAACAGAGCACTATAATATTTGCATTAGTCAAGCTACTGCAGACTTTTTGTACATAGACAAACTAGGAATGGTTGCATTGTGCATTATTGCAAAAAAAATCTGCAGAAGAATTAACTTTATAAGGAGTTTCAGCTTGTCATTTAGAAAAAAAAAATCCTTAGTTCAGTCTAAACAGCTAAACGTAACTTAATGCTTGGGAAAAATGATTACCCTATAATGGATCCTTTCACATTCACAGAGCTGGGGTCATTTTAAATTGCTGTTATGTTTTGGAATGCTGCCCAGAAAACTTTGGTGTGAAAAATCTGCTGAATGCCTTTGCGCTACATTAGCTAACAGTATTTAAGGTCAATAATGCAGGTGCAGGCTTTCTCTCATTCAAATTGCATTTTAAAAACTTGAAGACTTCTTCCTAAAACTCTGTTTAAAAGTGTTTTTTGCTCAAACCCATAAAACAAGAAACAATTGTGGAAGAATGTGGAAAGGATACCACTTTGCTGTTGTCAGGAGAAAACCTGAGAGAAGTGCTAATAAACCATAAACCAAGAATACATTTCAGTCCAGCAACATAACTTTTATAAACATGTACCAGCACTAAATGCACTTGCCAAGCAAATCATAGGAACTTATGCTACTTTCCAGACTAATGGTGTCAAGGGGCACTGAGTGTTTCCCCCCCCCGGCTTGAGAGTGACATTAGAGACTTAGGGTGAAGCATATGCCCAAGTTCCTAGCTCTGCAGCAGTTATCATATGCTCGGGTGACACTATGTCTGATCATACTCAGGCACTGCTTCTGCCGCTGTAAATGGGCTTTCTGTTATAATGGAAATATTTTGTTCAAAGCACCATATACATTACACATGTTATTAATGCCTGAAACAGATGCTTCCGCCTAGTGAAAGGGTTTGTTTTTATATTAAACAAACCCTCCTGTAAATTTGGATCTTTTAGTTAGTTGTATATCAATCTGAGGGATAATAATATAAAAAGCCCCTTCTTCTTTCCTTATATTTAAATTTTTAATTTGTGTTTCATATGAAGAAATTTATATACATCTACACACATTTTATTGCACGTTTTATATGGCTCTGTTTGTTTCTGTTGTAAATTGCACAGTTTCTTAATCAGTGCTAAGCATAAAATGCCCTATCATTAAATTATTCCTGCAATAAAATACATGATGTGGTTTACAAATGGTGGTTATTAATTTCAGGAGAGATGTTGCATTTGTATTGTGGTTTATGTTCAATTAACACATTGCTGCATTAATGCAAACTGTCAGCATATAATTGAATCAGAGACTAAATGAAAATTAAGTACCCTAAAAAGGAATTATTGCCCTTGTTAAACAGAATAAAAGCCAATTTATTTGTGAGTTTGCTTCTACAGTACTACCTGAGATATTCATGAGCAATTCCAGAAGCATAGATCACGTTTCCTCAAGGAAATGATCTGATTGCTTTACCCTTTTATTGCACTTTTTGTGGAAAGAATTGTGTCTCTACACACAACTGATCAATGATTCTAAAGCTGGAGCAGATGCAGTTCATGAAAACCAGATTACAAGTACGGGGAAGACATCTTTAAAAATAAGTCATGAATTTCTTTTATTAATTACAAACAAGGCTGTTTCCTAAGGCATAGGCAGATCATGAGAAAAAGGAATAGCCAAAACAGAAGTAATAATTATGAGTGTTGAGATGCCAAATATAACAATAGTTTTATTTGTCAGATATGATTGCTAGAAAAACTCTGCAAAGGACTCTGAAAAACTCTAAGTAATAAGAGCAGATGGTAATGGTTCAAAATCAAAATGCTGAATTAGACTTTTTTGAGAATAGGAAGACTTTCTAGGACGAAACTGCTTATGTAATTGAATTTGACTGGTGTAAAGGTTAAAACTAGCCCTGACTGCAAACCAAGCGGACTAGGACTATGTTCTTTGAACGCATGGTGCATCTCACTTCTGTTTTCTGCTCTCTCAACCTGTCTGAATTGCAATGTTTTTCTGCCTTTGACTAAATATCTGAATGGTTGTAAAATATTGGCATCAGAAAGTAATTAGCAACCTTAAACAAACTGTAGCATACTGAAATCTGTTTAATGTAAGGAAAATGCCCTTTGAATTAAATGTCTCCTATTTTGTAAGACATATAGCTGTACAAGTTAAGAATAATCTCATAGAGGTTGCTTGGCAAGCCACCCAAAATCTTTGTGAGCCACTAAATTTCATTGTGTGGATTTAACACCAGAACCTGTGTATTTGTAGGGAAACTTAAAAAGTCCAACTGGCACGAAATCACTGTAAAACTGGCACCACAATCCTGAATAAACTCCCTGTGAGATTAACATTTCGTTCATGGAGATTACATCTGCTTAATCATATTGCCCCAAAGCACCAAGCTTCCCCTCATCTCACAGGAGCTTTGGAGAAGAATAACACCCGTAACACTTTCTTCATGTAATTTCTCCTGTTTCACTCCGTGTCAGTTGCAAGGTGAGAGGCAGGATTTGCTTCCACCCAAAATAGCTTTTAGGACACAACTTCATAGCTGGAGAGCAAGTGTAGACCTCACAAACCCAGGCACCACTGCTGGCCTGTTTCTTGTTGAAGTCTCTCTGCTGGACTCTGCCACAGAGTCTCCATTTGAGGACCTCAGCATGAAGTCAGAAAAGACAGAAATAAGGGAGAAAATAACACCTTACAGAAACCTGGCAAACCCTTACCACTTAGAAATGCAGACTCTTAGCATGGACTAGCATGGGCTGTGAAATATTGCAAGGTTCAGTAGTAAAGTTTGGAAAGCAGTGCTAGAAATAGAAGAATTTTCTAACACAAATATTTTATATAAACTCAGATTTGAAAGCTTATCTTATTGAAGAAGTCGTACAGCGTGTACTATTATGCAGTTACAAACCACTGAGGAATATCTAAGATTACTATATAGTCAGTGGAAAACACAATTACTTTGAATTCCTAATAGGGGAAAGGTGTTTTCTGTGGTATTGCATTTTCACCTGAAAAAGTCAGTAGAGACCCGAACAACAGCTACAAGTCACAGTACAGAAGTCTGTGCACTTCCACTGCTTAGATTAAGATTTTTCATTGCCCTGTGCCTCTATTTAGGCCCTATCATCTGGGATATATCCTGTATCTGCAGCCTGTATTTTCTCACGAACACAAGTCCAGCCCTAGAATTCACTAATTTGGTGCTACATGGATCAGCTTAAACAGTATTCTCCGAGGAGATGCATCTCAGTAAAAGAATTTAAAAGCCTGTCCTCTTTAAAGATTTCTAGTTTTAAAGTATTTTTGTTATGTTGCTAAATCTACCACAGAAGAGATCAGCGCTAAAATAAAGGTGTTACTTTTAGGTTTTCTTTGGTGGGGTTTTGTTTGATTGGTTGCTTTTGGTTTTTGGGGGGTTCTTTTTGGGTGTTCTATTCTTCTTTTGTTTTGGTTTGGTTTGGTTTTGTGGGGGGTTTTTTGGTTGTTCAGTTTTTTTAAAATTAGACAAATAATTTAGACATACCTGCAAGTAAAAAAAATTGTGGTACAAGGGAATTTACAATTAAGTTATTCATCCAGGCCTGATATTTAACGAAAGGATAACACCTTCTACAATGAATCTTTAGGCTGAGGCTGGGTCAACAGGCGGTAGTGTAGTTCAAATAATAATTATGTACGATTCTTCATTCGCGAAGCCTAGCCNTAGCTGGAGAGCAAGTGTAGACCTCACAAACCCAGGCACCACTGCTGGCCTGTTTCTTGTTGAAGTCTCTCTGCTGGACTCTGCCACAGAGTCTCCATTTGAGGACCTCAGCATGAAGTCAGAAAAGACAGAAATAAGGGAGAAAATAACACCTTACAGAAACCTGGCAAACCCTTACCACTTAGAAATGCAGACTCTTAGCATGGACTAGCATGGGCTGTGAAATATTGCAAGGTTCAGTAGTAAAGTTTGGAAAGCAGTGCTAGAAATAGAAGAATTTTCTAACACAAATATTTTATATAAACTCAGATTTGAAAGCTTATCTTATTGAAGAAGTCGTACAGCGTGTACTATTATGCAGTTACAAACCACTGAGGAATATCTAAGATTACTATATAGTCAGTGGAAAACACAATTACTTTGAATACCTAATAGGGGAAAGGTGTTTTCTGTGGTATTGCATTTTCACCTGAAAAAGTCAGTAGAGACCCGAACAACAGCTACAAGTCACAGTACAGAAGTCTGTGCACTTCCACTGCTTAGATTAAGATTTTTCATTGCCCTGTGCCTCTATTTAGGCCCTATCATCTGGGATATATCCTGTATCTGCAGCCTGTATTTTCTCACGAACACAAGTCCAGCCCTAGAATTCACTAATTTGGTGCTACATGGATCAGCTTAAACAGTATTCTCCGAGGAGATGCATCTCAGTAAAAGAATTTAAAAGCCTGTCCTCTTTAAAGATTTCTAGTTTTAAAGTATTTTTGTTATGTTGCTAAATCTACCACAGAAGAGATCAGCGCTAAAATAAAGGTGTTACTTTTAGGTTTTCTTTGGTGGGGTTTTGTTTGATTGGTTGCTTTTGGTTTTTGGGGGGTTCTTTTTGGGTGTTCTATTCTTCTTTTGTTTTGGTTTGGTTTGGTTTTGTGGGGGGTTTTTTGGTTGTTCAGTTTTTTTAAAATTAGACAAATAATTTAGACATACCTGCAAGTAAAAAAAATTGTGGTACAAGGGAATTTACAATTAAGTTATTCATCCAGGCCTGATATTTAACGAAAGGATAACACCTTCTACAATGAATCTTTAGGCTGAGGCTGGGTCAACAGGCGGTAGTGTAGTTCAAATAATAATTATGTACGATTCTTCATTCGCGAAGCCTAGCCATGAGTGAGCAAATGACATAGTAATTATGAGCATAGTAATCTAAGCAGATAAAATCTCACTAGAAATTTGGAGTAATAATGTCTGGTATTGCAAAGTACTATTATTTACGAAAAATGGGGACAATAACATTTATACCTTCTACAACTATATGAAAACAATTTTCCTTCCTCTGACTTCCAGTCTTCAGTGAATGACAGGAACTTTTATCAAATTTTCTTGAATTTGCCATGTTAAATTTGCATTCATGTAGGCTGTTTCTGAGGTCATTTTGATTCTTAAAGCAGCTGTGTATTGTGACTGTAGTTTAGAAGTAACTTGCTGGTGTAAAACTACTATGTAAAACTAATAAGAGGGACTGTCTAAGTTCAGATGAACATTCTTTTATGAGGAAAAAATATTTCTAATATTAAAAAATTATCTACCTCATAAAAAATGTTTAGTGACCTGGTAGTTCATATTTTACTGCTAATTTGTTGTATGTTATCATTACTATGCTTGGACTATCAAAACTCAAATGACGTATGTTAGGTTCAGGCAACTTTGCTGTTGTTTAGAACTAGTCCTGAGTCAAGATTTACTCTGCTTCTAGCCAATAATATAGCTAAAGGAAAATAGCACACCTCATGGATTACACTTACCCTGAAGGACTTCAAGTGCCAGATGATAAAACTTACTTTGAGGAAGAATTGATCAAATGAGACAAGAAAGGATGATAAGAGTATGAAGGTATGAAGATAAGAGCAAGGAAATATGGCTTTTAAAGACAGACAAAGGAAAACCCTTCTTTTTGTATTCCATACAAAGACTTTTTTTTTCTTTTCAAGGTTGTGTCATTGTATGAAGAATGTTAAGAATATGGTCATCTCTGGCAGCCAGGACACTGCACACAAATCCACTGAAATATCCATAGATAGCACTCAAGCAGTAGGCTGCAAAATAATTTTGTCTTCCTGAGACTGCTAACAGCTATCTGCGGGTTATATGCTTGAAAAATATGACTTCACTTTCCGTACTTGAGCGTCATATTGTTAAGTATTCAGGAATAGCTCAAAAAATTGCTCAGATGGAAGAAAACAAAAATGAAACAAAGCATCTCAGACATGAATTTTATGCAGTGTGGTTTCAGGAAAAGTGTCTTTCTTTTGTTACTGTTGCCTCCTAAATGCAATGCATGGACTCATTTTTTTAAGATTTTTCTCTCTTCCGCATAACCTCTGAGGTCTCATTCCCATGATGCTTGCTAGTTTTTGCCCCTTAAATAATACATGAATATAGATAATAGACTTTCAGTGTCACAGATTCAGCACAATCTCATGCTTATATACCAGGAAATGTTGCTTGTCTTCAGATATGCTTTTAGTTACAAATGCCTTGCACATTTCAGGGGCTTTCTCATGCTGAGCACTTCATCCAGGTTTGGATCTGATCCAACTCTCACCGACAGTGGCAAGAATCTTACTGGCTTCAGTGGGGACTAAATGAAACTCTGGGTTTTATCTTCATTTCTATGCATTCAGTCCCAAGTACAGCACTTAAACAGATGCTTAAATTTAACTATGTGAGTAGGCCTATTCAAATCAAGGGATCACTCACATGTATATAGTTAAGCACAAGCAAAATTGACTTTTCTGGTTTGGGAGAATGTACGTATATATCTGTATGGTTATATGAATATGCTATTAGGTTTCTGAGAGCTGCACAGCTTCCAGAAGAATAGTGCTTATCACCTTAAGTGTTAGAATCACAGAATCATAGTATATCTCATATTGGAGAGGCCCCACGAGGATCATCCAGGACAACTCCTGATCCTCTCAGGACTACCTAAAGCTTAATTGTATGACTAAGGGCATCAGCCAATCAATCCTTGAAATTTGGAAGGTTTGTTGCCAAGACCACTTCCATAGGAGCCTGTCCAGTGGCTGACCCATCAGTGAAGAGTCTTTTCCTAACAGCCAACCCGAACTTCCCTTGACACAGTTTTACTCTTCATCCTCCTGTCTTGTGTCTGGTAGCAAAGAGAGGTGATCAGTGTCTACACCTCTGGTGTCCTCCTTGAGGAAGTTGTAGAAATGGTGCCCCTTAGCCTTCTCTTCCTCAAGCTGAACAAGCCAACTGATCTCAGCTGCTCCTCCTAAGCCTTTCCACTGAGGTTTTTTATGCTTCTCTGGATACACCCCAATAGTTTGATGTCCTTATACTGTGGTGCCCAAAACTGCACACAGGACTCAAGGTGAGGCCGCCCCAGTGCAGAGCAGAGCAGAACNCATTCTTCTCAAATAAATGATCTGAAAAACTTAGCCCTTTAGCTTACTCAAATTTGTTGTGACACAGGCCTGATTTTTTATGTTTGCCTGATTTATAATGATCAGATGAATAGTCTGAATGGACTATTTTAAGTCAACAGATTACTTAGGCACTGTTTAACTTCAGTTAATTTGTGATCTGTGATTAATTACATGAGTGTTTAAGTATTGTGTCTGCATTCTGATTGGATGCCTGAAACGTCTGAGAACAGGAAAAGAATGAGTCAGAAACAGTAATTGGTGCACAGTCAAAGTGAGCACACTTTTTAGCACATGAATGACGTGGTATAATATGAAAACAGATTTTAATAGGGAAAAATCTCTTGATAATTAGTACAATTAGGAAAACTGCCTGTTTAAAACCCTTAAAATGGTATTTTTGCTATATTCAGTCCTTTGTAGTTAGTTCTGTGTATCCATTATCAAAGTACTGTAAAATATTAGAAGTGCCACACTAATAAAATGAGAAAACTAGTTTTTCCATTGACACTTGTTATTGAGCCTTTTATGGTGTAAGTATAGTGTGGAAGCAAAAGCAGAGGTGTTTAAGCTGTTGTTACTNTGCCTGATGCCCTCCAGGACATGGTTGGCTCTCCTGCCTGCCAGGTCACACTACTGACTTGCATTCATTGTCATCCACCCAGACTCTCAGATCTCTTTCTGCAGGGCTGTTCTCCAGANAACGTCTGAGAACAGGAAAAGAATGAGTCAGAAACAGTAATTGGTGCACAGTCAAAGTGAGCACACTTTTTAGCACATGAATGACGTGGTATAATATGAAAACAGATTTTAATAGGGAAAAATCTCTTGATAATTAGTACAATTAGGAAAACTGCCTGTTTAAAACCCTTAAAATGGTATTTTTGCTATATTCAGTCCTTTGTAGTTAGTTCTGTGTATCCATTATCAAAGTACTGTAAAATATTAGAAGTGCCACACTAATAAAATGAGAAAACTAGTTTTTCCATTGACACTTGTTATTGAGCCTTTTATGGTGTAAGTATAGTGTGGAAGCAAAAGCAGAGGTGTTTAAGCTGTTGTTACTGTTATTGACAGAGAATTTCACTGACCTCTATCAGAAGGTATGATTACAGCTATAACTAAATAAATTAAGAAAAAGTAGTTGTAATGAGAATAGTCTATATGATACCCGGTGCTCTATTTCATACCCAGGTGACAAGGCACAAGCTAAAAAATGACCTATAAAATAATACAATTAACTGTTTTTAAAATA
>VWZG01000594.1:22138-40119 GCA_013396735.1 Grallaria varia
TTTACCAAGTCTCTGTTTCTATTCTTTCTCAGCCCAGAAATAATGCTCATCTGTAAATGACACTTTTGTTCAACACAGTAATGTGAAGATTCATATAAAAATCACTTGTTGGGTACAGTGTCACATGCAGGCTTGTAGTGTTGTGACTAAGTTCTTGACAAAGCCAGTTTTATGTCATGAGGGCTTATTGTAACCATTTTAATAGGACCTAGTGGAAACAATGAAGAGCCAACAGTGGAAGCCATTACAATCTGTTCTAATCTGCCACTATGAAATCTCAGGCTATCACTAAATGTTGTTCTGGTCTAGTCTGCTCTTCTTCATAAAGGGAATATCTGCTCATCTCGGAATGACAGTATTTTAACTTTAGCACTAGTTTTCTGTGTGCTCATGGATTGGCAGTATCAGTGTGACATTAGCATGTTGGTAGACCCCAGGTAATAACCTCAAGAGACTTAACAGCAGATGTGGTGCAGAGGTAATTTAGGATTCTTGCACCCCTGTCTGAGCCAAAATCTTTGAATAGTTCTGCTTTGCCTCTCTTAAGTGTGCCTGTTCTCATTGATGTACACTTCAGCATTTTTCAACCACTTCCTGTTAAATAACATGTATTAAATCTAAGCTCTCTAAGACAAAGGTCAATGAAGTTTGCAATTCTACACCTGTATTGTCTTAGGCACCGCATTTGGAGTATAATTATGAATATTTGATTCGATTATTTCCAAATTAATGACAGATACCCTGCCTGCAATACCTTGGAGTACCATCAAACCTGTTACTGAGGCAGCTGGTTTTTAAAGTATTTCTTGTAGAACATTTTTCACCTGAAACGCTGTCTTGATTCTGATCTCTCTTGCTGGTGTAAACCAGGAATCATTTCACTGAAGTCAGCAGAGACACAGTATTGTGGCAAGGTCAGAAACATACATTTGCTTGGGCGTCATTCCAAGTCTAGTACCAAAATCTATTAGGTATGTCATATTCAGAACTCGGCCCAAAGTTGTAAATGTAAGGTCAAAAGATAGATAGTTTGTGTCATTATCAGACACATACATTGCTCTTTCTAACAGAAAATGTTGATCTAAATGACTTCAAAATACCTTCCAGCAACAGCTGCCAAGTTCCCTTTGATGGAGAAGGTGGAAGAATTTTATTTTCTGTCATTCTCTTGATGTAAGCAGATAGAATATTGATCAGAGAAAGCAGATCCTGCTTTTTAGACCTCTATTTCTTCCACTCCAGTGCAAAACAATTATCTTTATCCATAGAGTTGAATACGAAATTTCAATTTTTATATGTTAATCCACTACTCATTTTCCTGCTTCCCCAAAAATTTTCTTAGATGTCTGTTGTGAATAACAGAATAGAAAATTACCCCAGTAGACAAAAATACACATTTAGCTTCTGTTATTCTTTACCATGACCTGGAGATAAAACAGAGAGAGATCTAACTTTTGTTGTAAAAGCTCAGCATGTTCAGATTCCCGTAGCACTCACTAAAGCACAATACCCATATGGTTAAAGGGGTACCCAATTCATTAATACATCATTTAGGGATAAGGTGGGTGCATCATTCCATTCCCATTTCAGTCATTTCCTCTGGCCAGGAGATTTTGCTGTCCATGTGAAGCAGAGCAGCATGGCTAAAGACACTCACTACCTGGTCTGTGGAAGCTGGGCCACTGAAAGGCCAAAACTTCTAAAACCTATGAGACCAGAACAACAAAGCCAAAGACCTTTTCTAGACAACTGGTGAAGACAGACTCTCATATAAAGAAATTCTATCTTTGCCACTGTATTGGATCATTCAGTTGGCATCTGGTCACTAGTATATCCCCCAGGGATCAGTATTGGGCCCAGTCCTGTTCGTTATCTTTACTGATGATCTGGATGAGCAAATCGAGTCTACCTTTAGCAAATTCATGAATGACACAAAGTTGCATTATGCTGGAAGGTAGGAAGGCTCTGTGGAGGAACTTGGACAGGTTGGATAGATGGGCTAAGATCAGTGGTATGAAGTTCAACAAGGGCAGGTGCCTGGTATGACACTTTGGCCACAACAATCCCATGCAGTGCTAAAGGCTGGGGCAGAGTGGCTGGAAAGCTGCCCATTGGAAAAGGACCTAGCGGTTGTTGGTTAACAGCTGGCTTAATATGAGGCAGCAGTGTGCCCAGGTGGCCAAGAAGACCAATGGCCCATTGGCATTCTGGCCTGTATCTAGAATAGTGTGGCCAATACAAACAGGGAAGTGATAATCCCCCTGTAGTTGACATTGGTGAAGTCGCCTCTGGAGTCCTTTGTCCAATTCTGGGCCCCTCACTACAAGAAGGACATCGAGATAGTGGTGCATGTCCAGAGAAGGGCAACAAAGTGGTGAAGGATGTGGATTGCATGTCCTACGAGGAGTGGCCGAGGAATCTGGGATTGTTTAGCCTGGAGAAGAGGAGCCTCAGGGGAGAGACACCTTATCACTCTCTACAGCTACCTGAATGGAGATTGTAGCCAGGTGGGGGTTGGTCTCTTTGCCCAGGTAACCACCAACAGGATGAGAGGGCATAGCCTCAAACTGTGCCAGGGGAAGTTTAGGTTGGTCATTAGGAGGAATTTCTTCACAGAAAGGGTGATTAAGCCTCAAATGGTCTGCGCAGAAGGGTGGTGGTGTCACTGTCCCTGGAGGTGTTTAAGAAAAGACTCAATGCGGCACTTAGTGCCATGGTCTAGTTGACATGCTGGAGTTTGATTATAGGTTGGACTCAAGGATCTCAGAGGTCTTCTCCAACCTAATTCTTTCTGTGATCTGTGTGGCAAGGTTTTGGGAACACAAGAGTACATGGGTGGCTTGTGTGAGAAGCTACTAGAAGCTTCCCCCATGTCCAATACAGCCAGTGCCAGTGAGCTCCAAGACAAAACTGCCAGAGGCCAAGGATGAGCTTGTCAGTATTGGTGGCAGCATGTGTGGGGCACCAGATGTAAGACTGAAGCAAAGTATTGCACAGAAGCAAATTACGGCCAGAGTAAGAGAATGATGAATTTATGTGAGAGAAAGAGCTCCACAGCCACCAAGGTCAGTGAAGAAGGAGGGGGAGGAGGTGTTTCAGGTGCTTGAAGACAGATGTCCCTGGAGGCCATGGTGAAGAGCATGGTGAGGTAGGCTGTCCCTTTGCAGCCCATGGAGGTCCACAGGGAGCAGAGATCCACCTGCTGGAGGAACCCATGCAGGATTTACTTAATACCCAACGGAGACTGTGACCTTGTGGAATGCCCAAACTGGGGCAGGTTCCTCTCAGGATCATTAGAGAGAGGAGTCCATGCTGGATCAGGTTTCCTGCCAGGATTTGTGAACCCATGGAGGTTCCACAGTGTAGCAGCCTTTTCCTGAAGGACAGCACTCCATGAAAGAGACCAATGCTGGAGCAGTTCATGTAGCTAATGGGAAGTACCTATGTTTGAGAAGTTCATGGAGGACTGTCTCCCATGGGAGGAGCCCCACACTGGAGCAGGGGAGGAGTGTGAGAAGTCTTACACCTCCAGAGAAAAGAGCAACAGAGACAACATGTGATGAACTGACCAGAACGTCTATTCCCTGTCCCCTTGTGCTGCTTGTGAAGAGGAGGCAGATTATCAGAAATAAAGTTAAACCTGTGAAGGAAAGAGGAATGGATGGAAGTTTTTTTTGTTGTTTGGTTTTTTGGGGGTTTTTTTTAAGATTTGATTTTACTTCTCATTATTCTGCACTTGGGTTGATTGGTTAAAAATTCAGCGAAATTCTCCAAGTCAGGTTTGTTTTACCCATGGAGGTAATTGGTGAATGATCTCTTCCTGCCCTTATCTTGGTCCTTGAGCCTTTCATTGTATTTTCTCTCCTCCATCCAGCTGAGGAGGACAATGATAGAGCGGCTCTGGTGGGCACCTGGCATGCAGTCAAGGTCAAGACACCACAACTACTCAGATGAAAAGCTGTTGCAGCTCTGGTTACATGTGCACAAAACCCTGAACTGTCACAGCTTTGCTAGGTGACCCAAGGCAAGCTACTTTTTGAGCAATGTGCTTAGGTGTACAATATGGAAAACGGCATCTCCTTCTTCCTCATGCTGGTGATGAGAATAGCTATAACAGAGATCATGAAGCACTCACGTTCTGTGGTAATAAAGATTGCAATAATACCATGGGAATGCATCCTTACAACGTAAACAATGCGCAAAGCAGGGAGAACTCCTCTTGCATGGCTACACATGCTTTTTTTCATTTTGCAACAGATGCAATTTTTACTGTAGTGTTTTGACTTGCACATATGCAAACATTTTGCAACAAACTTGGATTTATAGTATTAAAAATGAGCTTACAATCCCTGTAATCAGGAGTAAGAAAAATGCAGTTTGGAGCTCTGTACACAAATAAACTTGCTGAGAAATTCACATCTTATATACGTACAATCTGAGATCACTGTTGAGGCTATTGCCTTGTTAGTCCTGATAACATACTGCTGAAAGAAACACAGCAGCTGTAGGGAGGAGGTTCATTCTTTTCCATCAGAAATGTATACCTAATTAAATGGAACTGCATGTGTTTCATTTTACCTCAAGCCTCCATTTAGCAGGCAGAAACAAAAAAAAATGGATCTTGTACCATGACAATCCTTTGTGCAACAAAATGAAAAAAAAAAAAAAGTTTTGTATTTCAACCTAATCAACAATTCTGGTGTTCATAGGCAGTACTCCCCAGGAAAACCAGCTGAAAATATGTAGTTCTTGTTCATAGAATAAGAGAATTTGATATTAATTATTGCAGATCTTTTAGTCAACCTGAGGTCCTATTCTAAATGACAACTTTACAGACAGTATGACAGCTTTTAGTAAAAAATAAGTTCTTGCATTCTGGTGAGATCTCATGTTCATTTCCTGCTGAGTCTTCAATTTACTTTTTCAAAGTGTTAGTGTAATTCCAACTGTGATTTCTTTGTCTGTTGCAATGTTGAACAATTTACAGGAGAAATTTCAGGTTAAGGGTTTTTTTAAAATTTAAACATATAAAGATTAAAGAATGAATATGCAATCAGCATATAGAGAATCCACCTTCTACAAGAATGAAATAGATAGTTCAGCTTCTTAAACAGCAGAGGAATTCGTAACATCTACATTCACTATTACTGCTCTTTGGGCTCTCCTTCAACTAAATAGGTTCCTTAGAGACATGGTTTGGTAAACTAGAAAACACAATGAGAAAACTTTATTTTTCTTTCTGGCATGATATGGAAAATGTCCAGGCACTGGTTTCTAATGGCAAATTTAACACTTTGTATTATGGTTCAAATTTTCTATTTACTGCTCCCAAAGGCATAACCTCTTGCCTTTTCCAGTTTCAAGCACAAGGTACATCTAACCTTGGTTACAGAGAGTGAAAGTATTAGAAAATAATCCCTTCTGGATGGTGTCTTCATGGTGTGCTGTGCACAGGTGTGGACTTGTGGGATCCCAAGCAAAAGTCAAGAAATAAGTGTTTGCAAGTTTCTGTACTCCTCTGCACTTACATTTCATTACACTGAAAATTTCCCTTGGCCAAACTAGCTCCTATCTGACAGTGACAAAGAGGGGAATGTGCACAGAAGTGCAGAGATTAGTTCTTGGCTGGCTAAATTTGCCAAGCCCATTAGGGACTTCTGCCAGAGAAAAAACTTTATTATGCATTTTCAGTTGCAGTTTTGAGACTTGTCCTTGACAAAATTGTTTTATAGACTGTATTTGGCAATGGGGCAATTTTAAATCTCACTTCACTGTATTCTTCCATGAACAATATCTTTGGAGTCTGAAAGTTGTTTGACCAGTGTGGGGGAATGTAGCAAGTCTGCAGGCCTCTTGGCAGAGCAGAAGGAGATTGACCTTCGCCAGATAATAGCATATCCCTAGAAACGAGCACCCTGAGCTAGAGAAAAGTAAACAACTTGCAAGTGCTGTGGGAACTCAGAAGACTACAAGATAAGGGATAACGAGATAAGTGAATCAGTACAGAGACAGAAAGTTGCCACTGCGGCCAATGAGTGAGTGATTGTATGTAATAAGCACCAATAATGTTAATACATGTAATCTTAGAAGTGATATATAAGGTGATGGGGCTAAAAATAAAGGGAATATATGGAACCTGCACTTTACTTTCTTGGATATTTTGTCGTATGTCCATCTTAACCATGACAGGCCAGGACTTAGTTCATTATCCCAGCAGTTCCACCTAAATTGAATGGTTGAAGATTTACAAACCCACAACCTACTTTCCTTCCTATACCCATATCCTCCAACAAGCAGGAGCCATTGTCATTGTGATGAACAGTACCAAATACACGTATGTACTAAAAAAAACAATACAAAAAATTATTTAGGTTTGCTATCTTAGGTGCATAACAACTTTTAGGCATGTCTTGTAGTTATATACCAGCCTAGCTGTTGTACTCTATTTTAATTGTATATAAACATAGAAGAACCATGTGAACAATCCATGTGTAGGTTTGATGCAGATCTTCCAATATTATAGTGAGGTGAAAGTGCTAAACTTTATTTCCAAATTATGAGTTACAAAATGTGTTAGAACAATTACAATTCATGTATATGCATGATTGTGTGTAGCTCTGTTTATCAGCCTATTTCTTCCCTTTTTTTATTAATCAAAAGATATTCAAATGTTTTATAATCTAACTCAAATGTGTTCATTGTTTATTTAACATTAAGATTTATTAGGTTACTTGAAATCTTGGTTAGAAACAGGCATGAATTATACTCCTAAATCTACATGTTCGTTTCATCTGCACATTGTGAATTTTATTTAAAGTGATACAGTCTCTGAAACAACTTTGTAATACCAAGCTGTTCTATAAAACTATCTTTGAAAGAAATGTTCTGTGCTATCAAATATCATAAATAGTCAGTCCATATAAAAGATACCACCTTATTAGACTATCTGTAATCTTAATACCCTTATATAAAGAAAATTAAATGAAGAATCACTTTTCTTATAAATGAATGCTATAGGCTTTAAGAAATAAAGCTATCTAAACGACAAAAGTATGCCTTGTTAACTTCTGTATCTACTATGGATATTGTAAGAGAGAAGCAGTTACAGCAGGTTGTAACCCACTGACTTCTAACTGGTTAAGGAAGACAAGATATTCTTGCAATAGTGAATATTATCATTTAATACTGCATGATGTCACAGACCATTTGATTTCAAAAGACAGGGTAACAGTAGACAAATATAAAAACATAAGTAAGTTTGGAATTGATGACACTCTTTCTAATGAACGGCCTGGAGTTCAAGTAGTAAATGTTAGGGGTTTTTGCTATGTTTATGTGCTTTCAGTTATTAGAATTATAAAGCATGTTCAAGAATAAGAAGAAAAATAAGGAGAGTAGGATCACCAAACAATAATAAAGCAGGCCCTCCTATCTAGGACAGACACACATGCACTGCAATGCTATCTCATCACGGAACCAATTGCGTCCAGAAGCCTTTTGGAAGAAAGATGTAGGAACATGTTTGTTCCTATTTGAGGAATGATACAAGGGACTATTTCTGAATGATTAATTAAAGGGAATCAATCTTCATTGCATTGCCACTGACATGAAAAGCACCATAGCTGTGCAATAATCACACACAATTATTCAACTTCCCCTTTGGCAAGGACAACGTAATTGGTCCTGGTAGTGTCAAGAGATTTTCTTTTTACCCAACAAATTGGCAGTTTTAATCAAGTGTTGCTGAAAATTTATCATAACACAGGGAAAACAATAGGTGAAGGTACAAGGCCCCAAGCTGTGTGAATCCTATCTACGACAGTACAAATTTACAATGCTAACAACGTGATGAATGCTACCAATCCCAGAATAAGCTGATTATAAGTGTGTATCAGTATCATGCACCATAGTTCTTGTTTGTTTGAAATTATGGGCACAACCCTTTACAAGCCTCGTTACTTAGCCTGCTTCAAGACTTTATACTTGTTATTGTGGTCAACTGTTATCACAGTTATCACGAGTGAAGATTAATACATCTCTCAGGGGGTAGCTGAGTTTTCAGGAAATGTCACGTAGGTCCGAGCCTTTCTGCCTTCAGAAACAACAGAGAGCTTGAAACTCCTTGAGTGCGTGACAAAATGAAACCTGTGGCACTAAGCTGTAACTTATGTTCTGTAGCCAGACTCTAGACAGACATTAAAAGGACTGATGTCTTAGATACTCTTGAGCCCCTACACTATGCCGTATTTTGTCAGGTTGGTTTGTTCCTGCCGTTTGAATGCTTGTAGTCACAATCAATTAGTAGTTGATAGTACCTGACTCAAGTATAGATATCTTCAGCTGTATCTCACATATCGTTGTATGTGGTGAATGTGCATGCTGGTTTCTTTACTAAATCTTAAAGAGATATTGCATGATTATTTTTATATTACATTCAGCATAAATATTTCACTGTCAGATATTATTATGTCAATAAGACAGACAATTGGGGTAGTCCTTGTCAGTAAAACTGAGACACGATTGTTTTTATTATCACCTACCATTCTTACAGTGTTTGTTTGAATACTATTTAATGGGATAAGTGAAAGAAAAGTATGTCCTACAATTAGTTTACAATCTAGAAAAGCAGTCCTGTTCAGCAAGACACTATCTAGAAAGGTAATATTGAGCCAACTGTTTTCTGTCCATCTTGGAAATGAACACTTGTTTTAAGCTGGAAGATTTAAGCTGGGGATTTTTGGTCCCATCTCTACAGAGCAGATTTGGAGAACTGTTAATTCAGGTTATAAAAATGTGTAATATATTGGCCCAGAATAAGGGGAAGAAAAGCACACTTTCCTCCCATAGCTGTGGTCTATTTTTTCAACTCTTGGAGACTGAAAAGATGAAGGAAAAGGGTCTTTCCATTCCTCTATTCCTTTTCCGTATAGTTTTTTTTAATAGTTCTGAACACTACTCTTACAAATGCTTCTGGCCTGTATTGCAACACAAAGAAATCAGTAAGATAACAGCAGAAGCATTGTTCTTTCTGCCTTTGAGCATTGTGTTCAGCTTTATAAACTATCTATTTCTGCTAGATAGGTTGCCCAGTGACTTCATACCTTCTACTTTTGCTTGTCTTTTTCTAAATGAAGAAGTAGTATGTTGTCTTTTTAATATCCTGTCTCTGAGATTACTTTTGAGCTTAAAATGCAAAATTTTATTTCAGGTTGCATTTCCATTTTCAGTGTTTTATAACCTCATGAGTGGAACTGCATCGCACACTGACAGAGACAAATACTACTTGTGACAATGCGCTGGTTTGTTGAATTGTCTTGCATTTAGTTGAAGGAACAACTCCCTCCATCCCTACACTCATATTCCACCCCCCGTCCCCCACTCATTTAGAAAACAAAAAGAGGGAGGAAAAGGAGGGAAGAAGGGAGAGAGCAGGGGAGAAAAAGCCAGTACACATATGCATGAGATTTTGTGTATAATCTGAATAGCTTTTACCCCTGCAGAGGTATCTGATCTTCATGCTTTTCCTCAAAAGTTGTCATGTCAAATATATTTAAAAGCTTTTGCCTCATATGAATGAAAGCCATTTGTTACCGGTATAGCACAAGAAAAAGAAACTCCTTGGTTTGGCAGAAACATGTAAACTATGAACAAAAATAATTTGACAATTACTGACTGTCCAAGAATTTTAATTCTTCAGCATTACATTTCCTAGAGCATACTCCATTCTAGAACTGTGTAGCTAACAAAACCTTATGAATGCATGCAGTGCTCTTTTCTGCATTCCTATCGATACCACAACAACAGTAGCAAAAAAGATCAGTTTCATTCTGCATACATCTACATAGAAACTGTACAGACAAAATCCATTTTGCATTGCCTGATATGTGTACTTGTGTATTTTAGCATGCTACTTGCATCAAGGTTTGTAATTCTTCAGTGTCTTCAAGTGAGTATTTCAAGATGGGTAATCACAAGAAGCATAAAGTAGAGATGAAAATTAAAGAATCCATTATGTTGAATGAAAGAGAAATGGGAGGAAGCAGAGTAACAAGGAGAGAGACAGGGAGGGAGTAATGAATTGCTCTGAAGGAATTAGGAAGGAAAGAGGACCTGACTGGAGTTTGCTGCTGTGTTCTGTCCTGCTGAAGCTAATGGCAGTAAATGAGTGCTGAGTGAACTTGTGAAGAACTGAACTGACAGTAGTGTCAGCCAAAAGCATTAAAAAGGAACAGAAACATCAGCCAGCAAAGGAGAAGAAGTTATCATCAAAGAGGTAGAAAAGAAAGAAATGTATAAGGATGGAAAAGTCAAAAGGGTACAAATATCAAGGTAAATATCTGTATTATTTGCCCTTGTTTATGGCTGAGGTTCTTTCTGCTTTGTTTGTTTGTTTGTTTTTATTCTAATAAATGAGTTGAAGGTCTGGTGGGGGCAGGGTGTGGAATCAAAAGTTGGAAAGTGTATGGGCTCCCAATGGAATTTTATTGATAGTAGGAAACTGAGAAAAGTGCTTGCTCACTGATAGAAGGAGAAAAATGGATAAAGCTCAAACTACAATGTAGAGATTTGTGGAATTCAACTCAGATCTGGATTGTTTGGACTTTTAGTCACTTTTCCACTTTTTCTTAAAATTATTATTATTATCATTATTATGATGAAGATCATGATGATCACAGTGTGTGAGAATTTAGGTAGAAACCTAATATAAGCACTCAAGAAAGAATATTTAGATATGAACTTCACCTTTATCAGAGAAGCAAGCTGAAAATGCCTACCCGGCCATCTTATATTTAGAGTGGCCAATTACTCATTGGAAATATGACATGGGAAAATTGAAAGTAAAGTCTTGTATACAGGCAATAAATCAGGCTTACACCTTCTTCTATCCCTTTGCCTGTAAGGACCCTAGATATTTTAAATTTCAGGATTTCCAAATTCCAAGAAAACAGACAACAGACACAAAACTTTACAGGAAAAGATTTTCTTATCATGATTTTTTTTTTCCCACATGTATTTTTTTAATGTCCAATCCTTCCAATCCTCTGCTTCGAATTGCAAACCCAAGCAATTTCTGCTGCAACTTGTTCCCATTTCTAAGGATTTTAAAAACTGTATCAGAGAAATTAGGTGACTAAACATAGATATAGCAAGTTATACCATATATATGAACAGTTCATAACACCCCCTCCAATATTACAGACATTAAAGGCATGTATTGTCAATAAACTATGACAAATGGACAAATGAATAAAAACTAAGCTTGGAGCTCAGGTGCTATCATCAAGTAAGAAATAAGGCAGTGTAGAAATAAAGGTCCGGTGTCAAAATATTATATGGTCACTTTAGAGATCAGAGTCATAGGATTCTGAATTAGATTTGAAAATGTTTGGGTCACTTTTAGAAATTTTGAATCATGCAGACTTTTGAGTCATTGAACACTTCTAAAAAAAAATCCTCAGCAGATCTAACGAATTGCTAATGATGAGTAGTTCAGCCATTTCCAGATATGACTGAAGGAGTGGATGCAACAAGAGCGTTTAAAGGGTGTGAAAGAATTTATGAATTGAGGTCAGGAGAAAGAGAGTACATGATTATATAGGAATATTGCAATGACCAAAAACTAAATGGTCCCAACTTGGGGACAAAAAGTTGGAACATTTATTGAATACATCCCTGACAATATATAGATCCAAAAGGCAGGGTATGTTAATAGGGAAGCAGGATATGCTGATAGGGACAATTTATGTTAGTTAGGGCTTAGACCACTAATCAGCAGCATTTTGCGATAGATCAAGCATTTCTCATAAGAGCCACCTGGAGGAATACAGGGCCTCAACAGGATGGCAACAAACCAAAAGAGTCCACTCACTGCTGCCGACAGGAGACAGGGCTGGATAACTGCAAACAGTCTTCTCAAGGCCAGGCCTCCTGTTTTATCAGGGAGGAGAATTCCCCTCAGTTTCTGTCATCCATGGTCTGCTGCTTATTCCCTCTAAATCTCCATCTGTTAATAGTTGATGTCCGATTCCAACAAATACAGTCTGAGATTACAACAGTTTATATGCTCTCTGTTCTCACTCCCCATGTGTATGTATGGTTTGAAATTCTTGCTGTTAATATGAGGGTTCTGCCATTAATATGTTAAACTTCACATCTTTAAAAACCCAGGGGCCATCTTTCATTCCCCTTTTCTCACATCCCACACAAGACAATCCTGCATTGAATGAAAAGGTTCAGTTAATCACAACTGAAATTGTGTTTTACCCATTATTATATCATAGAATTGGTTTTATTGCCGGAATTCAATTGTGCTTTGTCCTGTTTTATTATTCTGGAGCCACACTTTGGGCCCCAAGTACACAGCATGAAGAGGCAAACACCAAAGCCTGATGCTGTGCAGTTTTGCTAAGTGTGTACAGTGAAATCCACTGAGGTCCTCTGAAGTTTTTGTAGTCAGGCTAGCATTAAAAGGGAAACACTCAGTAGTGGACCATTCCTGCTCACTTTCAAGGTAATTACAGAATTTGTAATAACATCAGCTGGAGCAGGTTAAGATCCCTTTTAAAGATTAATCATAAATGTTCTATGGCATGCGGTTTATCTGTCATCTCAGTGCCAATTCTACAAGAAAACATCCAGAAAGTCTGCTTTTGTAAATGTCATTTTATCATTCATGGTGGGGTTTATTACTACGTGTCAATGTTACAAACAAATGCCTCTAGGAAAAGTAAAATCTCATCTTCTCTCAGGATATTAATATTTACAAATATTTGATTCAGTCCTTTGGAGATGGTAATATTCTTCAGCTGTTATCTTTTAACAAGTTATAGATATAAGAAGAAATTCATGGGATGAACTCCCCCTTTTTACAATGTTGTGGATTAGGAGTAACTCCAGGAAGTCAAAGCATTTACATCAGTGTAAATCAACATGGGCAGAACTGAGCCCAGAGTTATACAATGAAACTCATGCATAAGTGCAATTTGCAGCTAAGAATAAATGTGTTTAATGTAACCTTCATAAGTCATCAGTGCAGATTCCTTTAATTTTGTTGTCTATTTATTCATATTACAAAATGCCTTTGTTTAAATTTTTCACTGACCTAGTTTAACAAAAAGCACATCAATAATGTAAACCCCAACAACTGAGTTGATACGTTGTTTTTATAAACACTGGCATGTTTAATCAAATTGCACTGGATGACAAATTCAAGTGCTTTCTTTCTTCAGCAGGAAAAGTGAGCTCCTCTTCTATAATTTTTTTTTAAATTTATATTTAGCTCTTTTAGTTTACTAACCTCTCTTCTCTCTCTTCTGTACAGCCCACAGAATGCTGCATTTGCTGTTCATATTTTCCCACGGAGTTTAAAGAACAGTGGTGCCAAACAACAAAACAGGGAGATAATTTTTGAATAATTTTCATCATTTTTGTTCTGAAAAAATTAATCAGGGTCTGGCATGAAGGTTTGACATTTTATCATCTGCCTTATTGACTATTTGTACTAATACTTAGGGTACATCAATGTAAATATCTATTCCTTAGACTCGTCATTATATGGGCTCGAAGTAAGGAACAGCATGTAAGCAGAAGAGCTTTGCTCCTAAACAAGGAGATGGCAGGTCTTGAAAGGAATAAATAAGTTTACCTTCACAATTTCTTATCCCTTTTAGATAGATGTGAGGAGCAGTGCTCCAGAGATGAGACTTTTTTTTCTCAAGTTTATTCAGAAATGGTAGGGCACAATCAGGAGCTGAGGCTGCAGCCCACTCTGTGAGCACCAAGCACAGAATGTCAGAGATGTGCCTGCCCTTCACAAACCCTCATAACTCTCTTGCAAACATGAAAACAGCAAAATTTGCAGTAGAAAACGAAACTAGGATAGGGTAATATTCATCTTAATATATTGCCTGGTTAGGCAGTGGAAAATTCTAAAGAATAAATCAATTTTTGCCAGAACTATGACTTTTGGAGTTAGTATCAGGTAAGTACTATAGATAAATTCTCACTGTTTGTTACAAAAAATCCTTTTTTTTACATAGTTTTTAATGCTATCTTGAGACAATATGTGTTTTAGGTGAGAAACAGATCTGCAGTGTGAAAACTTTCAAATAATTTACTTTAGACAAGTACAAGCAATTTTTTATTCTTACTGTAAACCTGAAACTCAAAAAAAAAAAAAAAAAAAGAAAATTTTAACTTCGGAAAAAGAAAATTTTAAAATATTTTTTTTTTTAGGCTTCCCAAGAAGACTATTTGCTTACTTGGAAGATAACCATATTTGGGTTACTCATAAGGGTTGTTATATCTAAGTTTCTAGTTGAATCTTCATTCTAGACCTAAACAAAAAATACAATTAATGAACAACATCTCTTTTTCTCTTTACTGGTGTTGTATTTATTTCAAAAAACCTTTAATCAGTGTGCATTAAAGTAATCATCTCTGACTTTTAGTTGTGACTTGCTCCCTTACACCCTCCCCATTTTGTATAGATTACATAAGGCCAAGAAGCAGTTTTTTCACACCCTTTAACAGAGCCAGTCATAGACCTAAGATTTGGACTCGTATTTAGTCTACAGTTATTACATTACGCATCATTACTCATTAATTAAAATTAATAGAGCTATTTGCTTTAATATGCTACAAATTAGCTTTAGAAATGGGATTATATTAGGGAGATAACTCCTCACTCTGTTCTTACTGTCTGAAGAAGGTAAGAGATTTTCACAGTATTTATCATTGCCGTAAATCAATGCTGAAGAAGATGAGAAAAATGTGCTTGCTTTCTATAACCTAGGTAATCACCACTGGCAGTTACAGTGAACAATTCCCACTATTGAACTTGATGATAATAGCTACATTTTTCTCTAGAGAATGAAAGAAATACTTTACCCAACTTCATTTTGCAAGTTGTTAATGGAGGTCCTACAACCTTCATCTTCCTCTAGCTTCTAGACATATTAAAAGAGCGCTAGCAAACTAGCAAACAAATGAAATTAAATTTTTAGGGCCCTTCCTGTATGGATTTTTTTTTTTTTAAAGTGAGCTTTAGCATCAGTTTTCTTTTACCAATACAACAAAGTCCAGGGAGTCCATAAAGATGGAAAATGTTCCACATAGGCTGAAAAGTAATATCTTTTAATGAAAGTTAGCTGAGAATAGTGGGATTACGTCAGAAGAAGATTTCAGCTTTTTCTTCCATTCCCTCATAATGCAAGGAATCAAGACTTAACTGTCCAGTAAAATAGAATGCAAAGTATGACTTGAGCAGTGCCCTCAAGTTGTACTTATTTTACCACTTTTTATTTGTCCCTAGGAAGAACTAAAAAAGTAAATCTTGAGTGTTGATAAAAGATCAAAAAAAATTTTGCATTTTATTAAAAGCAAAATATAAGCACAAGCAGTAGGAAGCGAATGCCAAAGCCTGTATATTTTCAGAACCCTGTCTGCCAAAACCTTTGGAAAAGCAAGCCCATTCTGTCTGGTCTTTGTACGGCACTCTAGCTGGAAGCTGGCATTGTTACTGAACAGTATCAAGGGGTCTCTCACAGGCCGTGGATTCCTGAATCCAGAACAGGTGCAGTCACACCCTCTCTACAAACAGAGTTACTTTGTTTGAATAACCACAGCAGAGAAGAATGGGACGTATTAATAGCTAAATAGTGTCTTTATTAACAGTGGAACAGCTGGCAGTTCTGTATGACAGCACTCATTCCAATCTATTTTATCCAATTGCAAAACTATAAGCGCACCACATCAGGGAACCGAGAGGACCACACACAAGCAATCAGCCATTCAACAGCACTATAATTGCTTCACAGTTGGAAGTTTGTGTAGCTCAGCTACTGTTATTCTTTTAGTTTGAATTGTTGATGCAGTGCAACTATCTGGAATCTAGTGTTGTTAATGCAGATAAGCTTGCTGAGGAAAACCCCTCTTGTTTTACAAGCTAGTCTGCTGCAGCAACTGCTCCTTGGCCTCTGAGGATCACAAATGCCTCAAGTGCTGAGTACCAGGACTGAGTCAGAGTCAGGCAGTCTCAAGGTCTTGGCTGTCTCTGCTGCAAAGTGGTTACTTTGACAAGGGGGAAAAAAATCCCAGTAAACTTATAAGATGCTGTTAAACCCTGCTTGAGAACCTTTACTGAAGACTTCCTACTGAGCAAAAGAATAGATTCTGTGAGTCCCTCTGAGATGTATAACTGGCTGAAACTGTACTAGTCACCTCGATGCAGCAGGGAATATGTTCTAGAAGGAATTGGTTTCAAGTACAATAAGGTTACACAGGTAAATAATGAGTGTGTGTATGTACACAGTTTAGTACAGGTGTAAAAAAGATACAGCAGGGTAGGGATATTAGATTTACCAGGTCATAAAGAAAATTCAATTTCTTGCGTTTCTATTCAGAAACAACCAAGAGCCAGTAGAATTCTAGATTGTAGTTTTCAATAACACTGCTGATTACTGTCTGATCTCCTAGTTGTTTGCAATATGCACACATGCTAATGCTAACATTGTTCATTGTAGCTTGATTCTACAATTTCTTTCATCCATCTGCTTGCCCACTAGCCTCCCCACCCCCATACATGAAAACTTCTTTTCCTTCTACTGCAGCATAATGCTAATTTGGTGAGTTTTCAAAGTAGCCTTCAGGGGGAAGGTTAAAAACCTCTTAGCTGTAGCTAGACTTAGCAGTATCCATACAGGTACAAAATAATAAAATCTTTCTAATTTGCAGATTTTTCTGCTTTCTGTTGTTTATCATCTTTTGTGACTAATTCTTGTTATTATTCAAAGTTTCCTACTCAGTAGCTCTGTCTCAGACTCTATACACAATGGCACTTCAGTATATTGTGATTTCTTTGTTACTCCTCGATATATGCCTTTAATAGTAAAAGCTCTAGGTTGCTGCTGTTACAGGATAACTTTCAGTCTGCCTTTTGCTTCATCTCTGCTGATGTACCTTGTAGATAATAGAACAGTTCTTATAGGCACAACAACATTATTTTTTTTATTTTTTATTTTTTTTTAACTGAAGATCATTAAGACTAAAATTAGTCTCAGGAGAGCTTGGGAAATTCAAAGTAGTGAGGAAAATGTCATACCGAGAAAGCATCAACCTTATGAATGGAGCAAAATTTCTATTGAAATTGAGTTGTGAATGAGAATGTATGGGTCAAGAGTCACTAAATGTCAAAAAACCCTAACACAAACCACAAAATAAGAGTAAGGAGGGAATCACCTAGCATCATGTTTAAAAAAAGTAATAATTAACATGTATAATACGAAGGTGCAAGCTGCAATTGTGCATAAAGCAACAATTGGAAACAAAGTCACTTATAAACAACACCATTTTATTTGCCACTGATGAAATTTTACATTAATAGTCGAGACCACAATTGACCCCTAAATACTCATTTAGCATTTGTCTCTAGACTTTTTACCATCTGCTCCAGGGGAATCAGGTTTGTATTCTTCTAGCTTACGGTGGTTCAGGACATCTTCCTTGAAGGAAAAAAGACTTTACACACTGTTCAAGAGGACTGAATGCAGTTGGGTCCCATGTATTTTAATGTCCATTAGTGATAGAAGTGCATCAGATGCATGTGGAACAGTCCATTTCATCCCCTTCAATACAGTTTCACCACGCTTTGCTTGGTAAATGAAAGAAAGCAGATGTANTTTTAGGTAACTGCTTCTGATATTTTACAAGGTAATTCCAATCATTGAATTCATACCTCAGTATAAGTAATATCTCTGCACTTTTAATGCTCTCAACATTTACAGGAAATATTCATTTTTGTAACTGTATTGCACTGAGCTTTATTTCACATGAGTTTTTTCACCATTTCCACATCACAATGACAGGGAAAGTCCTGGAGTTATCACAAGGGAAAATAAATAAAAAAAAAAAAACAAAACAAAACAAAAAAACCACAAAAACCCAATCACCAGAAAAAGACTTGTTTCTTAATTGACTTACAG
>VWZG01000595.1:10699-39393 GCA_013396735.1 Grallaria varia
CGCTGTCCCCATCCCGCTGTCCCCATCCCTGCTGTCCCCATCCCCCGTGTCCCCACCGCCTCCCCAGGGGTGCAGCTGTCCCTCTCTCTGCCCCTGTCCCACCCGCCTTTGTGTCCCCCGCAGGTTCCTGCCATGGCCGAGGATCTGAGGGCAGCGATCACTGGCCAGACCAAGAGGCTGAACAGCGGCGAGGTGGTCGAGAGGCTGGAGGAAAACGGGCATGAAAACAAAAGGCTGAAGAGAGAGGCAGATGAGGAGGATGCAGAGGATCAGAATAAGAAGTCACCCAAAAGGAAGATTGTGCTGTTGATGGCATACTCAGGAAAAGGCTACCATGGGATGCAAGTATGTGGTTTGGCAAAGCAAAGTGGGCTGTTTTTTGCTCTAAAGTCTGTTATGTTTATAGCTGTAGTCACAGTGACTGGGTAGGGGAGCAGTGGCAGCTTGAAAAGCTAGGGCAGGAGCAGTGTGTGCCTGAATGCAAATGGCTTGGTAGCAATTTGATTTAAAACGGTGATTGGTGCACCTCTGAGGTTTGGTGATTCTGGTGAGTCTGCCTTTGGTAAAGAGCATCAGCAGAATGTTCCAAAACTGCTGCAGACAAGGCTCTTGAGGACACTGGGAGCACGGGCACTGCAGTTCTGTAAAAGCCTTAAGTGCTGTCTGGTGCTCCCCTTCTCCAGTGCTCCAGCTTCTGGTTGAAGCCTTACATCTCAGAGCAACTGGGCTAAGTTTCTTTTGGGTTAGCCCTAGAGGTGTCTCACAACATGCAGGCTCCAGACAGCTGAGCTGTGTATTTGAATGGCACAAATTCGCTTCTCTGTTGCCCTCTTTTGCACTTGAAGGCATTTTAAGCTCTCCTTTTTCTGGTGCCCTCTAACGTAGCAGTTTAGAAACAGGCAAACTGTTGCAAGGCTTCTGTGTTGGCTTGTGGCGGGGAAGGGTTGGTGCTTTGTCCCAGCACCGTGCAGGGTGGTCTGTGGCACAGTGATGGCTCCGAGAGGGTGATCTGCTCCATCTGCTGCTCCTCTCCTTGTACTGCAAGCTCTGTACACTTAGGGAATACTTTAAAAGCTCCCCGGCATAACTGGTAAGATTGCACACAGACAGGGAAGGGAGCCTTTCATGCTTAGGGGATAGAGCTGTTCACCAGCAGTAAACTTTGTGCTTACGGGTGGTGTTGGTGAGCTGTGCTGGTCTTGTAGGTGCATGTCCTGTGAGGAGGGTGAGCTCTGCAGCCTTACACACAGCTGCATTTCTGTTACAGCTCATCTGAGAGTGGCATGCAGACGTTACTGGAGAAAACCACAGTGCATGCTACAGCAGCTCAGGCGAACTGAGCTAAAGAAACCCCATCTAATTTCTAGAAACAGAATTTGCAGAGGCTGGGTTTGGAGCAGCAACTGTTATCTTCCAGGCACTGGGAATGTCTTTGATTTGTGCTGTTTCATGTATTTGAAGGAATCATCAAAAAGCTCCAGAAGTATTGCACAATGAAATTAGAAATCATCCTTTATTTGCAATAACAGTAACAGCTAAGTCAGAATGATGTTTTATTAACACTCCCTGTTATAGTTAGTTTTGTTAGAGAATAGTAGTGCTCTTAGGGCTGTGAAGGGAAGGCTTGTAAAGAATTTCACAACAATGTTTCATTAATGAAATCTTTCAATTGTCATCTTCAGTTATCCAGTCGTTACTATTTGTTCTGTTTCTTATTTTCACTATGTATCCTGTTTTAGAGAAACGTGGGATCTTCGCAGTTCAAGACAATTGAAGATGACTTAGTGTCTGCCCTTGTTCAGTCAGGCTGCATCCCTGAAAACCACGGGGAGGATATGAAGAAGATGTCTTTTCAGCGGTGTGCTCGAACAGATAAGGTATGTTGGGTAGGGGCTGCGCTCCCATAAACTCTGCTGCTTACACACCAGTGCTGCTGGGATGGACTGGTAAAGTCTAGAGTGTGACCCAGTGGCAAATGCTGTTCACAGTGAATGTTGCCTGAAATTTCTTTCATCCACTCTTAAACTTAAGTGCAATCAAATATTTAGAAAGCACAGAATACTGATTAGGTGGTGTTTGTAAAGCTGGTGCTTCTTACCTAAGCTTTGTGTTTCTGTCACTTTCATCTGCTTCAGCCTCCCAACCTGCTGCTGCTCGTTGGTGCTGCCTGGTTGATGTGGTGCTTCAGAGTTCAGCTGCACTCAGCTGTGTTTAGGCCTCCTCAGTGGGGCTCTGCATCTGAGCTGGAGTCCGTGGCTGATCTTCTGTATAAGTAATTGCTTTTCAGTTGGTGCTTTACTTCACAGCAGTGAAACACAGTGAGATGGCGTGGAAGGGAGTGCAATGTTCTGCTCTCTAAGGTTGCTCAGGTGCTGTGTGCTTGTGCAGCACAGGCTGGTCTTCCTGGAGTACTCTGTCTTGGATTTCCACCTGTGGCCTTGCCTTGGCCCTGCTTCAGCCTGGAATGACCAGTGAAAAAAAGGAAATAAACTTGTTCTTCAGCTATTTCAGTTCTGCAAGTGCTGTCTCAGAGCTTCCAGGGAACATAATTGTGTGGTTTGTGTGTTTTGTGGTTTTTATAGGGTGTGTCTGCAGCTGGACAGATTGTGTCGCTGAAGGTCAGGCTAATAGATGACATCTTAGAAAAGATCAATAATCACCTTCCTTCTCACATCAGAATTCTGGGTAAGGACACTAGAGTGGTCAGGGAAGATGTTTTCAAAGAGAAGCTTTCTCCTGCAGAAGATCTCTCCCTTTTCATTATAATTTTACTTACAAGTGGTTTAACATGTTTCAGCTAGCTTGAAATTAGGGTCCTCAGAAATAAATCTAGCTTTTTGTTTGTACTTTGTTTAAAAATTACTCTTGTTGGTGGGAGTGGGATCACAGTCAGTTTGTAACCTACTGATTCAAAAACCTAATGTCACTTTTAAAACCAGGCCTGAAGAGAGTCACCGGGGGATTCAACTCCAAGAACAAATGTGATGCCAGAACCTACTCTTACATGCTGCCAACATTTGCCTTTGCCCACAAGGACCATGATGGGCAAGAAGAGGTTTATCGGGTGGACAAAGAGACCCTCGAGAGAGTCAATAAACTGCTCTCCTGCTACAAAGGGACACACAACTTCCACAACTTCACGTCCCAGAAGGGCCCCAGGGACCCCAGTGCCAAGCGGTACATCATGGAGATGTACTGCGGAGAGCCCTTTGTCAGGGAAAACATGGAATTTGCAGTGATCAAAGTGAAAGGCCAGAGCTTCATGATGCACCAGATCCGGAAGATGATCGGGCTGGTGATCGCCATTGTGAAGGGTTACGCTGCTGAGTCCATCATGGAGCGCAGCTGGGGAGAGGAGAAGGTGGACGTCCCCAAAGCCCCCGGACTCGGGCTGGTCTTGGAAAGAGTGCACTTTGAAAAGTACAACAGGCGCTTTGGGAACGATGGGCTGCACGAGCCGCTGGAGTGGACAGAGGAGGAGGAGAAGATCACTGCTTTCAAAGAGCAGTACATCTATCCTACCATTATCAACACAGAAAGGGAGGAGAAATCCATGGCAAACTGGCTCAGCACCCTCCCCATTCACGACTTCAACTCGTCTGCCATTGAGATGCAAGCCAACAGCAAAAATTCTAAGGTAATGATTGAAGCCATTATTTTATCAAATGGAATCTGTCAAGTTGTAATGTCTCTTCCCCTCCTAATATTTTTGTTTTCTGTGAATATGCCATGGAAGATAACAGACATCTGGCATAGGAAGTGTGTATTATCTTTTCTGTCTTTGTGCACTTGGTGACAATTGAATGCACTATACAGAGTGTTGTTTTCACAGGGGTTTACATGTGGCAGTTGAGGAGGGAGGAAGGACCACCAATTTGCAGAATCATAAACTAGCAACAGAGATTATGGACACATTACCAGCCTTTGCTGCTTTGAAACTGTTCGGGAGACCAGGTTTCAGAGTGACAATTTCACTTGAAATACGTGCTGGCTTTTGGTATTCTCAGATTTTGGGCTAACTCTCATTTTCTGTATTTCCCTGTTCACTAGATAAGTTTTGGAATCAGGGAAATTTAGGATCAGCTTTTTAAAGTAAATCTGCCATGAGCTCAAAATAGGCCATCAGAACAACTACTGAGTTTGTTGCGTGAGTATGAGAAAGACTTTCAACACACAAAATAAAACTTACAGCCTCGTGGAATAGCACAAGCAAGATACCAGGAATTTCTCAGGGTTGTTTTTGTATTTGCAGTAATTGTTTATCTGAATTAGGGTGCTGCATGAGGACGTTTGTGACTGGAGGTTATGACAAATGCTGTGTTAGTTTGGTTATATGGGTCCCAAGGAGACCAAGTGGTGCAGAGAGTCCTTGCCTGGCTCAGGGGTCATGGTGATGATGTTGGAAGGATTTGGTGCTGACAGATTCCC
This sequence comes from Grallaria varia, assembly GCA_013396735.1. Classification (NCBI taxonomy): domain Eukaryota; kingdom Metazoa; phylum Chordata; class Aves; order Passeriformes; family Formicariidae; genus Grallaria; species Grallaria varia. The sequence continues at coordinate 15,128 of VWZG01000595.1, forward strand.
AATCATTGAGGTGTTCCTGGAGGAGGCAGGTCTGCTCACTGCAGATAAACTCAACCAAGAGCAGTTTTGGCATCACAGTTAGCACAAGCTGCCTGGAGAAGGATAAATAAGGGATGATATGACAGACTCCTCTGAGATCTTGCAGGCTGTTTGCACTTCAATGAGCTGTGCTTGCTGTAATGAAGTCAACTGGCTCGGTGTCTCGGAATTTGTTTTGTAGTAGGATATTAAACTGTCAGTGTTAAATTCGTGGAATTTGGTGTTTGTTTTCTGCAAGTGATGGTGAGGAAAAAAAGGAGTAACTACAGGCATATAGTCATCATAGCTTTTCTTTATAAAATCCTTTAATGTTGGTTGTATCAGTTAAAATCTTTGCTTCAAAATACATAAATCCCCCCCAAATTTATTGCACCAGATTGACTTACTCCTGAAGGAGGGGCTCCCAGTTAAGAACTCTGACTTCAGTTTCATTGTAAATTGCTAACATTTGTACTGTTTCCCTAATACTACTTTGTACAACTGATTTCATTTTTGAGCAAGTAGTAGTGAGCTCTTGTATATCTGTAATAAGGTTGGACATAAATTCTCTGCAGCAGACAAATAAAATTCTCAGATTTATCTTTGACAACGTAACAAACTTGGCTTTTGAGGGACTTGCATAAAAAAGCCACTTGTCTCGCCTGCATTTATTTTAAATAATCAACATTTCATTCTATTGTCCCACTTTTAAGTTTCCCACGCACTCAGGTTGTAATCATGGAGCTGTAAACATACGTGAGAAGAAATTTCTTCTCATGATGAGTGTAACCCAGTGTACATTTTTTTTTTGCTACAGGAAGCATCATTTACCACTACAGATGTTTATTACAATGGGCCTAAGACATGACATTGGGATCCAGGACTATTTTCTTATACTTTTGGAGAAGTTTAAAGTCAATATATTTGATTTAGGTGAGTCTGTAGATGTAAATGCAATCCTGACAAACTGTTTTCCATTTCATATTGCAGAACAGCAGCGATCTCGAAGGCAGTGATGGTTGTGGTGATGATTCTGACTGAGCCAGCATGGCTGGATGTGGAACCCTTGCTGCTTAAATTCTCTTAGTCTACAAAAAAGTGGCCTTTCAAAATCCAAGAATCCAGTAAAGCAGGAGTTTGTGTGCTTGCAGAACATGAACTGGATGCCCGGGAGAAACTGACTGAGGAAGACAGTGCAGTAGCAAAAACAGAAGCTTTTTATACCACTGACCAATTCACCTGACTGATATACTTGAAAACAGTGCAAGGAGAAAGAAGATTTCTATAAGAACCTTGAAATGCAGGATATCATGATTGCTATTTGAATAACATTTTTATTATGTTTACTTGGAAAATAGTATTTTAAATATGTATAACCTCTACATAAAGATGGGACAAATCGTTTTAATATGCTCTTTTTTTATTATGAAGTTATGACTCCATGAGCTTTTGATTATTTTTTTATCATTCACCTTTACTTACCTGAATCTCTGAACACCATTAGGCTTCTATTTTCCATGCCATCCATGATTTTCCAATGGAATAGCATGCATGGGTTAGGAACTTGTAATCATGCTGACTGCTGTGATATGTTTTGCTATTGAAACTTATATTCTGTGTTTTCTAGAGCTGTGCAAGTCTAAAAGAAATTATTCCTTATTCAGTGAGAGGATTTTATTTTGGAATGTGGACTGAACCGTGTATTCCAAGATGAGACCTTGTCTGTGGGAGTTGTCATCCTCCCAGTATTGCTCTTGTCCTTGAGCAGATTCAAGGACACAGAGCCACAGCTCCCATGCAGTGAGGCCTTTACTGCCTGAGGTGTCGCTTCCCACACCTGTATTGAGAAGTGAGGGGCAGGTGCCCATTGTTAGGACTGCAGTTCAAAAGGTGCAGCCATGAACTGGCATCTCCTGGGGTCATCACTAAAGGTGTTGCTGCTGGTTTAGTTTCCACTAAACCCAGAAACCCTCTCGAGCCATCTCTGATTCAGAGTTGAATCAGCTTGGCAGATGTGACAGAAATAGTGCTCTGATCAAGCCTGTGTTCACTTGGTGTGCCTGAGCTCTTCATTCCCATCAGGCTGCGTGGAACAGAGGAGTGTGTGCAATGATATGAGAAGCACATTGTCTGAGCACTGCCATCCTTTGGGAATTGTTCTTTAATTTTCTTTATCTTGGGGGTCTGCGTACTCTGGAGTTCGTCTCCTTCTCTCAGCGGTGGTTTAACTTCTGGTTCTTGTTTCCAACCCTCCTTGGAGGTGGTGGAAGGAACAAAAGCAGTCACAGGTCTCCTGCCCTCCCAGCCTGTGAAACACCAGTGAGGGGTTGGGACAAGACTCTCCAGGCGTTCGGATGTTGGGACAGGTGCTCGATACACCTCCCTAGCTGGGTCTGTGTGGAGACCTGCTTTGTGACATGGCACTTACTGAAAATGAGGAGTCAACTCTTTGTTCCTTCATTTAGTGGTTTCTGGTCAAAGCCTTTAATTTTATGATTCCTTCTGGAATTATTCTTTTGGTTTGGGGTTTCTTTTGTTTACTTTGTTGCTTGTTTGGTTTGGTTTGTTTTTTGTTTGTTTTTTTTTTCTCCTGGAGCACAGCTGTCCTTTAAAAAAGGATTTCTTTGTTAATTTTATCTGGGTTTTTATTTAGAGCTTTTTATTTTATTCTGAAAGCCATGCTTGATGAGAGCAAGTATGTGCAAGTGCTTTGGAGAGGAACTCTGCCTGGATTTTCCTTTATAGCCCTTGCTGGTCCATGCTGTTGACCTTCTCTGCAGCATCTTCTATCCAACGCTCCATCTCTCTATGCCTTTCAATCTGAAAAAAAAATAGAATTACCTTTATTTGCATATAATGAAGGCCTCAAAACTGTGACATGTATGGCAGTTGAAATAAATGGGGACTTCTGTTGCTGGCCTTTGGAGAAAACAACAATAAAAAAAACCCCAACAAACAGAAAGGTCGCTGCTCCCCCTCCCCGATAGAGGAGATGGTATCGCCCGGGGGCGGGGCCAGCGCCGGCCGCGAGAGGGCGCTGCGGGGAGCGCGGCGGGGGCGGCACCGGGGCGTGCGGGGATGGTACGGGGGGTGCAGGGATGGCGCGGGGGTGGCACGGGGCGTGCGGGGATGGTACGGGGTGTGCGGCGGGGTGCGGGGGTGGCACAGGGGGTGCGGGGATGGTACGGGTGGGCGGGGTTGGCACAGGGGNNGGGTTGGCACAGGGGGTGCGGAGATGGCACAGGGTATTCAGGAATGGCACAGGGCGTGCGGGGCTGGCACAAGGTGTGCGGAGCGGTGCAGGGTGTGCGGGGCTGGCACAGGGTATTCAGGAATGGCACAAGGCGTGCGGGGGTGGCAGAGGGTGTGCGGGGACGATGCAGGGTGTGCGGGCGCGGGTCGAAGGTTGCGGGGATGGCACGGGGTGTGCAGAGCCACGGGACACCNAAAACTGTGACATGTATGGCAATTGAAATAAATGGGGGCTTCTGTTGCTGGCCTTTGGAGAAAACAACAATAAAAAAAACCCCAACAAACAGAAAGGTCGCTGCTCCCCCTCCCCGATAGAGGAGATGGTATCGCCCGGGGGCGGGGCCAGCGCCGGCCGCGAGAGGGCGCTGCGGGGAGCGCGGCGGGGGCGGCACCGGGGCGTGCGGGGATGGTACGGGGGGTGCAGGGATGGCGCGGGGGTGGCACGGGGCGTGCGGNAGGCGTGCGGGGGTGGCAGAGGGTGTGCGGGGACGATGCAGGGTGTGCGGGCGCGGGTCGAAGGTTGCGGGGATGGCACGGGGTGTGCAGAGCCACGGGACACCCAGGGGTGTCAGAGGTGGCGTCCCGGGTGCGGGGTGGTGCGGGGGAACGGGACGCCCCGGGGACGCGGGTGCTGTCACTGCTGCCCAGCAGCGCCTCGGAGCCCGTTCCCTGTCCCCGGCAGCGGGAGGGCGACGAGCGAACTCCCTCCTCGCTCCGCCGGTACCCCGAGCCCCGCCGGGCGGGTCCGCGTGTTCCTGCCGGGAGCGGCGCGGGGGATGCCCGGCCCGGCTCGGTCCGTCCCGCCGGGCAGGGCAGGGCAGGGCAAGGCAGGGAATGCGCTGCCCTTGCACGGGCAGATCCCTCGCCAGGTCCGATACCTGTCTCTGCGCTCGGGCTCCTTCGCAGCCGGCCGGCGGGCGCTGTCGCCTTTCCGAGGCAGCGTTTACAGCCTGCCGGGTTTGTGTGAATAGTGTAGGGTCTGGAATGTCCTCCCAGGGCGAGCCGTCCTGCCCCGCCGCTCGGGGTGGCAGCAGCCTGTCCATACAGGTTCTGTCATCTCCCGTGTGTGTGACAGCACCGGCCTCTCTCCATCTGTGCTGGCTGCGGGGTTGGTCATCATGAGTCCGTGGGCTGGACAAAGACTGAAGCACCTGCTGATTATCCACAGTCGTCTTCAAAGTACAAGTATATCCAGTCCAAACTCAGGAGGTGTTGGGGTCTGACTGTTGGAAATAAAGCAGCTGGTTGATTCTACTGGGATGATAAAGAATTCAAGTGGTTAATGTGAGTTAAAAGGTCAGTGACCATGGAGATAACTCCCTTTGTAGTTCGGCAGGAAGCAATTCTGTGACCATAAAAATAATATAAATGCCAAAATAATATAAAAGTTAAATCAGAAGTAAGTGGGGATAGAGCTTTGGGAGTGTTGGTCAAATGCACTGCTCTATTGATAATGAGATACTTTATTAGGTTAACTGTATTTCATTTCAAAAGTAGTACTTCACAGAGACTCATAATTAGTTCTGATAGCAGAAAAAGTCACAACCTTTAAAATAATGCTGGTACATCTAGTACATATATTAATGATTTATGATTAAGTGTAAGTTTTAAGCTTTGTAATTAAAGATAATTGCTTTAATGAGATTTTCTGTAATTGTAACATTATATCTAATACCAATTATTACACTTTTAAAAAACCCTCTGGAGAAAATCTTGGAAACCTTAGTGAGCACTGCATGTCTCATTTTCCATGCATTGGGTTTAAATTTGTACCATCTGAGCCTAATTTGTTGCTTTCCTTAATGAATGTTGTTGCATGAAATTTTTCCCTTTTGGTCATTTGATACCCTGATAGAGATTGGTTGTGTAATTGTCAGCCTTCTGTAGGATGTTGTTAACAAAGTTCTTGGTGGTGTTAGGTTGAAAAGTGGGCAACTACATCCTAGACTGGCATGCTGATTGTTTTGTACCTTCAGAGCTTTCAGGTGGGCAGTTGTATTGGGGTGTGGTGGAAAGTGGATGTGAGCAGTTGTGTAGCAGGCTGCATTGCCACTTTCTTTGGTTCTTTTTGTTGTCTTACTGTTTTATTTACTGAAATCACAATTTTTAAAAGTCTCTCTGCAGGTGGAATGCCTCCTGTTCCTGAAGTGGATCAACAGATTAGCCAGGAGAAAAACCAACAGCAAAATGGACCAAACTTGCCCAGTTTGAATAATTCCTTACCTGCTCCAGACAGCAGGAACCAAGCTTTTCTTCAGCAGGTACAAACAGCAGGCTGGGGTAAGAAGCCTGTAGTTGTGCTCCCAGCTCCAGTTCCCTCACAACAACAGGTTTGCATATTATACTGTATGTGGCTTTGAATGGCTGGTTTTTGTGTATTAGAATTGCTGATGTTATCTATTCTGCACCATTAAATAGTCTGTTTGAACACTGGGAAGAGACTATCCTCAGAACCATCTATCTCATTGAAAGTCCAAGATTAATTTTTGGCACTTTGCCTCTACTTTCCTGTGAAATTTCACTTCTCTGAAGTGCATATCTGTTCATTTATGTCATTTGCAATGTCTGCCCAACTCTCAGCTTAAGTATTCTTAAGATGTATTTTCATTTTCATTGAATCAAACTCATTTCATGCTTCAGAGTAAGTGCCAGGTGTGTGTGGAAGGCTGCAGGTGAGTGAGTTATGAGGTGCAGCAAGAGGGAACAGCCTGCTGACCTCTCCCTTTGCCTGGCTGTGTTGACCTTTGTGTTTTGTGTGGAGAGTCTGTGGATGGCAGAATTTATCCCTCTAACCTGGGGAGAAAGGAGCAAATAATTTCAGTAGTTTTTGCAGATGACTTTGCCAAGCCTGGGAATTTGCTGTAGATAGCCATGGTATAGCACAACTGGGTATAAATCTTTCTTTACAGTAAAACTTTGTGTTAGCCTAAATTTAGAATGCTCTGTAGATACCTGTGTGTCTCGCTTGGTTTTAGTTAGTGGTGTGGACAGACATGATTTTTCTTGAAGAAAGAAAAGGAATGAGAAGAAATCAGACATTCTCTAGGGAATTAGCATTTGTTCTTGTTATGAAATCCTAGAAGGAGGTTTAAGTAAACAGAATCCATTATTTTAACTTTTTATGCAGCCTACTTAGAATAAGGGGTGAGGAATCACAAGGAAAATTAGTACTGCTTGTGCTTACTTGACAGCAGTTGCAGGATGCTTACATGTGTTCATAAAAATGCCAGAAATTAAACATGTTTTTATATGAACTTCTCAGAGAATTCTTTCCATGGGCCATCTGGCAGAGTGTTAATATTCTGTGAAATTTCTCACTGAATCAGCCCTGCACTTCTGATGGGATTTAGAGGTACTGTATTTTAGGAGGAAAAACAAAAGTTCTCAAGACTGAGTACAACTGCATCCCAAGCTTGTCTACTGATGTTTCATAATCCTGCTGCCCTATAAAGTCCTTCAGAGACTTTACATAAATCTGGACAAAATGTATTATTCATTATCTTTTAATAAATGCAACTTTAGAATATACAGTAGAATATACAATAAATGCACTGTAGAATGTTTCCAAGGACTGGATAATAATTACTATTGGTTATCCATGTAACATTTTTAACAGTGTATCTGTTTTGGTTTTGTGTTGTGCAGTAGGAAACATAAGTTTAATTATGTTTACTTGAAGGAAAATGAAATTCTGCAGCGAATAACAGCACTGAGGAGGGAAGGTTTATGGTCTTTGAAATGTCTGCCCAAAGTCCAGGAGGCCCCACGGCACAAATCACACCATGATTATCTTCTGGAAGAAATGCAGTGGATGGCAACTGATTTTGTTCAAGAAAGAAGATGGAAGATTGTAGCTGCCAAGAGGGTAATGTGAATTTGATATTTTCAACCAGAAAAGGGGAGAATAGGCAGCACTTTCATGGTTAGGGTGTGTTCATGGAGTATGTGTGAGGTTTGGTTTGCCTCTCCACTGTGTTTGTAAACTTTACTCAAAGTACTCTCAAAGCGATTGTAATTATTTTCTCTTTATAAATATGCTTTTTAGATAGAACAGAGGAAAAACTTAAAATAATGTTATGATTTTATTCAGCTGATTTTAAGTGTGGCTCATCATCACAAGGATATGATACTTCATAAGGAAACACGCAAGAAAAGAGAAGAGAAGCAGCTGAGGGCTGTTGCTGCTTTTACTGCTAGAGAAATTGAACACTTCTGGTCCACCATTAAACAGGTAAATGTAAAAAAATAAAAAAAGGAAAAATCTAAAGTTATACTAAATAAAAACCTCTTGAACCCTAACGGTGAGACTCTTACAATTGGGCTTTGCTCAGCCTACATAGTGAATATTATCTGTTGGTAAAGACAGCTGCACGTTATGGTTGCATGAATAATTCAGGCCTTACGTGTTAGGGAGGAGAGAGATTCACTAATCCCAGCCCGTGCAGTTGGCTCACAGTGGACATTTAAGTTTTGATGTGAGTTATTCTTGGGTGCCTCTTGCATATTACATGGATGACTCATGGTCAGTTCCTGCTTGCAGTTTTTTCCTTTGAGGGCTCTGCATTGTAGCCATGTCTGGTGCCTGTCTTTCTGTTGATGAAATGTTAATTAATCCACAGGTGTATTTGAAGCTGAATATGTTCATGTTTGTCATTTCCTTCTTCCTCCTTCCCCCTGCCCCACTCTCTCTCCATTTTAGGTGGTAGATTTAAAGCTGCAAGTAAAGTTAGAAGAAAGGAGGAAGAAAGTATTAAACTTGCAGAATGTCTCAAAAAAAGGTAATAAGAATCTAGAAGGTTTTTGGTTGGTTGGTTGGTTGTTTTTTTGCATGACTTTTGTTTTCTCTATTGCATACTAGTAGCATTATAAGGTTATCCAAAAAATGTTCAGGAGCTGGTATTTTGGTCTTAGATTTCAGTCATAAGTATGTTCTCTCTCTAGCTCACTAACTTCCTGTGGGTTACTAAAACTTTCATAAAGGCACTGTAAAGCCTTTTTTGTTGCTGAACTCTTGTGTGTGTCAGAGTTTAGTTTTAGGACCCTTGCAGGCCATGCATGAGATTGAATTCACTGCAACTGTGATGTGTCCACCTGTGTCTCACCTCAGCTTGCCCTTATTTATGTAGTGAAGTCTGAGAAACTTACAGTATTATTGTACTGAAGAATTCTTGTGTTCTTCAGTCCCTGGATTAACTGTAAATGGAATCAAATCTCTTAATGAATTGCTCATCTCAGATACGGCAGCACTGTGATTTTATTATTTTGTGCAGAACAAAGAGACTCTCCAAATAAGAACGAGAAACTTCAGGAGGAAGTGGTGCTTTCAGATCTTCTCACATCTGCTGTGGAGAAATCCCTGGCAGGTTTAGCAGGCGCTGCTGCTGCTGCAGGAGCATTGTTACCCAAAGGCACTGCTCAAACCACAGCAGCTGTAAATTGTGATACCCCGTCCTTGCTACGTGGCACTCTTAGAGATTATCAGAAGGTTGGACTGGAGTGGTTGGCAAAGCTCTATAAGATGAATCTCAATGGCATTCTGGCTGATGAAGCTGGACTTGGTAAAACAGTACAAGTTGTTGCTTTTTTTGCGCATCTGGCATGTAATGAAGGTATGAAATATTATAAATCTTTTATAATTCTATATTTTTAACAGTTCATTAATGAATGTGTTTTCAGTAGGATGAAAAATAATTGCTTTTAATATATGTAATTTAAAGAAATGTACCTGGAGTGAATTTTTTTAAAAGTATACACAATTCCTGTAATTGTTAGTGCATGTGTATGTTGTCTGAATATACATGATGGCCTTTTGTAAGTTCTGAAATGGTAAACAGTCATTTCCAATTCCTCTTTATATTTTATCTCTGTAGGTAATTGGGGTCCTGTTCTTGTTGTTTCACAAAACTTTAATGTGCTGAAGTGGGAGGCTGAACTGAAATGCTGGTGTCCTGCTTTGAAAATCCTTCTGTATCTCAGGGATCCAGGAGAACTCTTTGGAAACAGACAGGTATTGTGAAACACTATTTCATTTACACACCTACTGGGTAGCATAAGCATCACTCAGAAAGAAAATATCAGCCTGAGTCATGGTTATACCACTGTGGTTAAAAACTTCAGGTCTGCTGTGTTTTTTAGGAAAAGTTTATTCTTCTTTAGGGAAACAGAAGTCCTGTTAAGAACATTTTTAATAATGTTTCAAACATCACAATCAGAGAGTTAAATTGAGCTTTCTCTTCCCTTTTGGGGTTTTGGAAGCTTTGAAGAACTGCGCTGGGATACAAGATAATCTGTTTTAATCCCAGAAGAGGAAACAATAATCTTTGCTCTGAAAGCCATCTAAAAAGCCTTTAGGGTTTCTGTGTTTTTGTGTTGCAGGAATGGTCTGACCCCAGCAACTTCAATGTCTGTATTGCTTCCTGCAAGCAATTATTGAAAGACCATGAAGCATTCATGAAAGTACAGTGGGGGTACCTCATTTTAGATGAGAGGCAGAATGGGAATGATCTGACAGAGAAGCACTGGGATGCAATATTCCATCTCCAGAGGTCTGACACGTTCTTTCAAATTTTTCTTTCTGCTTTTGTCTGTCAGTTAACTTTTGAAATAACTTCACTGCTTATAACTGCAGGTTTTAAACATTTTCTTTCTGTGATGTAATTCAAGTTATGAAATAGATCTTACCTTAATTGTCATCTTTATTGTTTGCAGTCACCATCGCTTACTCTTGATGAATAAGCCTCTGCCTACTGCCTTAAAAGATCTGTGGTCCATTGCCTGTTTCCTGATTCCAGAGATTTCCCAATCCTATATGGATTCTGTAAAGGTAGCACCTGTGGAGGGCAACGAAGAGCATTACCACAGAGCTGCAGTGAGACTGCAGAGAGTATGTCTCCCCTGAGGACAGGATCTTATTACTAGCACCTCTTTCTTTGAGGAAATGCAATTAGGAAATTATTGGTTTGTATTCTTTCAGGTGATGCAGTCATTTATTTTGCGGAGATCCAAAATTCATGTGGAGAAGCAGCTGCCAAGGAAATATGAGCACGTGCTCACATGTGCTCTTTCTAATCGGCAGAAGTTGATGTATAAAGACATCTTGTCTCAACCAAGGTACAACTCTTGAGTAGTTCTTAATTGTTCAATCATCATTAAAGTTAGGAACTCTTCCAGTTACAATAAGAGAGCTTGTTTGCCACTGTGTAATTTCTGAGTGAGTCATGGGCAAAAGTGAAGATTAAAGCACAGTGGCGTAATCATAGTGCTGTGCAGGCTGATCCTGTTCCACGCCAAGCGGTAATTGCATTCAGCCATTTCTCCATCCTGTGCTTGCTTATTTTTATATTGATGTTTTGCAAGTTGAAGGAAGTGTACATAAACAAACAGTATTTGCAGATTATGGGACAAAATATTTATAATAATTGACCATGTGTCACAATTTTTATCTAAATTTAATTCTAAAGTTATTTAGGAACTGAGTATTCTTGGTTATATGTTACATTGCTTTTCTGAGACATCTTGTTTGCACTTTCCAGTGAATTTGATAATTTAAAGTGGTATTTATTCAGGTGTTAATAAGAAGGCCTTAATATTGACAATATGTGTATCATATGTTATCCAGTGTCATTCCATTCAAAAGAGTGACTATTTGAGAAAATTCCTTTTATGATCATGTGAGTTTTAAAATCAGAGTATGTTCTATAAATTAATAACAGTTTGTGCAAAGGTGAGAGAAAATGTAGGAATGGAAGACTGCACTTTTCATCTCATACTTCTCTAAATTTGATAACTTGGTGTTACCATATTAATTCAGAACAATTGAATATGCAGAGAGACCTGAGCTCCTAAAAAGCACTATTTTTAAAGGGTCATTTAAGTTATATTTTCATTTTAAATAACAGAACTCAAGAATGTCTTAGAAGTGGGCACTTTGTCAGTGTCCTCCCCATTGTGACACAGCTGCTGAGGGTGTGTGATCACCCTGATCTGCTCAGTCCCCGGGTTCCACGCTCCTCCTGTGTGTTAGACAGGCTGCACTTCACAACTGCCTCTCCAGTGCTGGATGCAGTAGGATGGGACCTTTGGAAGGTGAGTAGGAATTTAATTCTCCTGTGCTGGACTTGATTTGACTAGGAGAGCAGGTGGCATAGGGCATAAAATTTCTTACACATAATTCAGGTTCCAATTAAATTGCAAAATCTGAATTGCTAATTCATGTATTTTTAGAGATGACTACTAAGATTTATTATAAATAATAACAATTGCCTTTATGGTAGTACTGAATTTAGTAGTTATGCTGGGAATTTGCTGTCCTTGTAAAAGAAAGTGAGATTATTTTGCAACATTTTCTGGTTTTCCTTACATTTTCCAATTCACCTGAACTGCTTGTCCTGACCTGAGGAGCAGTAAGGTCATAGTTAAGCTGTGAACAGCCCTGGAGATGAGAAGCTGTATCAGATTCCAGTTTTGCTTTAACTATTCTCTGTTTGTTAAAGTTACATTGCAGGGGACTTCATCCATTTTTTGCTAGTGATTACTCCAATATTAGAGGCTTAATAAAGACTGGAGAAAGCTAAAAAAGTAGCATTGTGTGTCCTGGGAAATTCAAATAGTTTCTCCTTTAAGCCTGTTGGAAGAATCATTTGTAGGCAAGGGGACAGGGGGAGTGTCAAAGGCTTGTGAAGGAAACGGGGTTAATGTGTCAAGGTGGGAATGGATGAGTCGGAACTACCAGTTCTACGAAAGCAAACGTTTTAATGACAAGCCCTTAATTAACTTCAGAGCTTGTAATTTGAGGGTGCTGCCCTGTTTTTGGCTCTGGGTAACATGAGCCTAATGCTCTGTTTTCATGGTGTAGGTTGTTGAAACCTTTTAAAGTAACAGCAGCTGTTCTCTGCAAAGTCACATGACACTTGGCTCTTCCACCTTTCACTTTAGTTCTGCCATTGGCTGTGAGCTTTTCAGTCATTCTCAGATAATGTGGAAATATTAACATTATTTTTTTAACTGCATCTGAATAACTTTAAGCACGCAAACTGGTCTCTCTTTGATTTGATTGGGATGGAAAACCAAGTTACTTGCTACGAAGCACAAATACTGCCAAAACTGAAGGTAACTAGAAAGCTTATTGAAGAGATCTACTGTTCCCCTTCATCACCCAGACTAGAGCCAGTGAAGCTCAAACCAAATAGGTATGTGGTGTTCTGGTGATTTATTTGTTTGTTTATTGATTGATTTATTTTTAGTAACAGGTGAAAATGAGTAATATTTGTGAGGACTGAGAGGATTCATTCAGAATTGTTTCTCTGCATCTTTTGCTTACAAACTGTTCACTGCTAACACTGTGTGCCAGCCTTCTGAGGGAAAGCAGAGTGAAATTTACCACTTAATAGTTCTTTTCATTCATGAAGGCTCGGTTTTGGTCTTTTCTGACACACTCAATAGAGTTGAAGTCTCTTGTGGTTTTGATCAAACAGCAGAGTTTCCTAAACAAAATAATTAAGTCTTCTTGTAGTTAATTTTAAGTTTTAGATGTACTTGCAAAGCACTTAAAGAATGTGTTTGTTTGTTTGTTTTGTGTGGGGAGACAGGGAGGAAAAGATGTTCTGTTGAACTTTGAGCTTATTTTACTGCTGGAAAGTCTTCTCTCTGAAGAGCAGTTGGAAGGGTTCATTTCTGAGTCTTGAAGCAAATGTCATTTTGCTGTAGAGCAATGTAGACTTAAATTTTACAATAAATTAACCTGAGAAGAGCAGTGTTTTTAAAACCATACCCATACTTAAGGCTTTGCTCCATTAAGAAGTTTGACCCTTATTAACATTTTTTGGGGGGTATTCTTGCTGCCTCCAGGCTCCAAAGATGATTAAGGGATATGGGAGTTCCATCATCCCCCTTCCACATAATCTTTCAGAGATGACTGGAGTCTCAGAGCATTTGGAATACCTGCATTTTACAGTATATTTTGTTTCCTCCGTGTGTTGAGAGAAGCAGAATCCCTCCTGCCATATGCTCTGCATCTGAGTGCCTCTTTAAGCTCAGATTACTGACTAAAAATAAGTACTTGGTTTTTATCTTGACTTTTGTATTAGGATGAATGGATTAACAACTGCCTCATGTATGTTTTTTGAACATGTAGAAAGATGATTTGTTAATTTTTAGGTTATTTACACCAGTGTGGTATGGACAGAAACCTGAAGGTAGGACTAAAGACTTCTCAAGGTCTCAGTTGCAGCAGACAGTGGACACAGCAACAGTTATGGCAGATCACCATGAGGGAATACAAAGACGACAACCCTTTGCCCTGTTTTCAAACGATCATCATAGGAAAGGTGTGTTGTACATAAAATAAACCATTGCTTTCTGGTTTGCTCTCTTCTATTAAAATATTGCTTGAATATGAGAAAGAAATGAGGTTGTACTCCATGTGTTTGTGCATTACATATTTAAATATCAAGTGCCATTAGCAGTTTTCTAACAGGAATTTGCTTGCAAAATCAAAATAAAATTCCTTATAACCTATTTGTCTGTTCTTCTTAAACAGAATGATACTACTGAGCAAACACTGGAAATTTTGCTGGCAGTTGTGTTTTTTGTCTTTCAGTGCTAAAAATGAATTGTGCAGCAAAAGATCTCTTATTCTGTGGTTAGTTTTCCCCCCCAAAACTGGCTTAAAATTGACCTGTGCAGACACTTGAAGCCCTTGCAAAGTTTGTACATTGTCAAATGAGTATATGTGTGAAATATCAGTCAAACTGCATCTAGGAAGTCATCCTGGTGTTTTTATAGGTCTACCAGTGGTACTGAGGGGAAGAAATTTCCTGTATAGTTTCTGAACACACAGTGTTAGAGGGAGATCCAGTCTGTTTGCATTAAAGTGCAACATAAGAGTTATGTCTGGAGTAAAGTTGGCCTCTTATGGCAATTCAGTGTCCCATATTGTATGGATGGGATAAGCACTGAAATCCTGCAGGGTACAGTGAGGAAATTCTTCTTTTTACCCCTGTACCTTTTTTGTCTTCTCTTCACAGCCAATGAGACTTTACCCATGGCTTCCACAGCTGGAGCACAAGAGAGAATTTCTGAGAGAGAGAAGCCTGTAACATTACAATTTAACGGGAAAATGTTTACTTTATCCTACAGTCAATTCTGTCGACTTATCGGTAGACAGTCTCTGAAGCGTCACGGTAAGGTGCTAAATGATTCAATTCACATATCTATCTATCTTTTTTTTTTAAATCTTTTTCTTTAAAAAACTTTCTAACCATTTAGAAATCAAAATTCTAGAAGCTACAGTGTAATATCGTGTGTCTGTGAAATTAAATTCTTTTTCTTGTCTTGCTGCTTTCCCGGGAAAAAAAAAAAAGAATTTATTAATGTGACAGTGGATGACTTGAGCACTAAATCTAAATCAGCATCTACACTTTTCTGTCCAACTCAGGTACTATGCTAACTCTTTATCTGATAAAGTATATATTTGATCATGAGCAATATATAGTTTACAATATTCATGTGTGTGCATCTGTTCACTGAAATAGTCAAAACTTTAATATTTAAAGTGTGTAGTTGCCTAGTCTAATCTGTCTGTACTCGTGGACTCTCCAATGGTCGCTTGAAAGTCCTGTCATATTTTTGCCTGTAAGTGTAGAGAAGGAAAGCAGATTTATTTTTCATTACAATACCAAAACTAACATCTGTCCTTGTGTCACAAATACTAATCATCAGCTTTTCTCCTGCTGTCTTCTCCTTTCATAGTCATTTGTACAACTTTTGCATTAACTGAATTATCCTTATTTTCAACTCTGTTTTGCAAAAATTTCTTTTTGTTTTTTTTTTTTTTTTTGCATATGCTTTATCTGGTCAAAATAGATTCTGAAAAGAATTTTTAATTTAAAGGGTGTCCTGGAAGAAAAAAGACAACTAAAGGAACACCTGGACAAAATGTATTTTTGGAATGAGCGTCGCTGTTCCAGAACCCCCCTGTATGGCAGAGACCTGTTGGAAACTTGCTCTTGGATCAGTGAAAGAAAAATCTCTCAGCATTGTTCTGCCAGGGTTAACAAGTGGCGCTGGGCTGGCTTTGCAAACTGCCTTCCATATCCCAGTACTTCAGAGGTTCTGAAGGATCCATTGCAGGAACTCATTCTGACAGTGAAGCAGCAACAGATTTCCCTGAGGGATGTTGTTATGAGGTAATTGAGACCAATCCATCTGCAGTCTGTGCATGGATTTGATGGGTCTATGCTGCCCTCCAGCCAAGGGTATTATGGAGGTACTATAAAATGCTACAAGTGACAAATAAGCTGCCTTGTTTTATCCTATTTGCAGGCTAAATTCATTTATGCTGAATCTATTTGCATCCTAGATGTGTAATTTTAGATCATTCTAAGATCTTAAACTCTCAATAGTTCTGTGGCAATTGTTATTAGTTACATAGCAATTCTACTTCACTATATCTTGTATTTGTTGTGTTAATACTGACAAAAAATTAGGATGTGTGTAAGCTTATCTAGGTAACCTTATGGATAGTGGTAATTTCCTCTTGAGTGTTTTTTCATTCACTTGATGTTAACGTAAAACTTCATGTACTGATTTACTTTCAATTACCTTTATTCAGGTGCTTTATGCTTCTATGCAAACATCTTCTTTATTACTGTTTTTGAATAGTTAATAACCCTAGCAGTTAAAAATTGCTATATCAAAGTTTTGGTTTGTTTTATAGAGACATGTGTACGTTGCCAGCTGTAGTTGTTGCTCCTCCGTGTTTGTGTGTAAAAAGTCCTCCTTATACATATACCCACGGAATGAAGCTCTGGAAGTTTAATCTCAAGGAACAGCTGCTTCCCTACTTCCATTCAATGCAGCAGATAGCAAGGCCTCATTTTGTACAGTTTCCAGATCCCCGACTGGTGCAGTGGGATTCAGGTATTAAAAACCTACCACTGGTTCTACCTGTGTGCCTGGGCTTTCTCTAATTGTTGAGTGTGACCTGCAGAACCTTCAGGTTCTTATTTCACCAACAGGCAAGATGGAAGCTCTGGCTGTCTTGCTTCGGAAGCTGAAAGCAAGAGGAGAGCGTGTGCTGATTTTGACACAGATGATTCCAATGCTTGATATCCTGGAGCTTTTCTTGAACCTCCATTTCCTCACGTACGTAAGAGTTAGTGAGAGTGGTGTTCCCAGTTGGCACTATCTGGTAAGAGGACCTCCTACTCAACCTAATAGTTAGTAGATGCTCATAGTGGGAGGGAAAATGCTGAAGGGAAGTCTAATCCATTTGCAAAATTCATTTGCATAATTTCCTTACTTATTGAAGCAAATTATGTGTGTAGCTGGAGCACAAATATGTAATTATATATGAAATATGTCAGTCACATTACTATTTGATGAGGCATCCAGGGTGTTTCCAAGAAGTATGCCACTAGGTGTCCTATGTTTATGAGTAATTTGTGCTTTAAATGCAGATGTCTTAGTTCACAATAGCATTTTGATTAACTGTTTTTGCTTTCATGTCTGTAGCTATTTGCATTGTTAGTACTTTAAATATAGTTGCTTTTTTTATGTTGGCACTTCCTCAGCCTTACTCCAGGGGCTTTTATTTTTGTAGAGTGCCCTGGCATTGCCTGAGGATAAATTGAAAGTATGCTCATTTCCCTCCCCAGTAAGATTCTCTGTATCCTCTGGGGCCTACAGTTTGAGCAAACATTAACAATATAGTTAAATTATTCTTATTTTTTATTTCAAATTGCATCATTGTGATTCCTGTCAGATATTATATGAAACTTAGAGAAAACTTTGCCGTAAAACAACACAGGGCAGCACAATAGAAGGGATTCAGTTTACTCAAAAGACAAGAAAAATGATGAAGCACATACAGGATATAATAACTCAATCAGGTGTGCTTAGTCATAGGACATAATGTGATTACTGTAATAGATCTTTAGATTTTTATCTGGCTGACCGTGCCATAAATTAATAGTTTTAATGGTAGACAAATTAATTTTTAATTGTATAGATCTGTAATGTGGACAGTCAGATAACTTAAAATGTTTGCATTCTTGTTGTAGGTTGGGGAAGGAATAAGAAAGCAATTTTTCCAATCTTCTCATTCTGTGAAAAAAAGTTCATTTGGAGACTTATTCTTAAATTTATGTTAATTTGTAATAAAGTTGCTTGTTTCCCCATTTTAGGAATCCATAAAAAACTTCAACCAAGACAGGCGGTTCTTCTGTGCTATTCTTTCTGCCCACACTCCTTCCACAGGTGTCAGTCACATAGATGTGAATGCTATTGTCTCCTATGACATTGATTTAGATCTGCTGGTTGACACAAAGGCTAAGGAATGGTGTGATAAAATTGCAAGAGGCAGAGATATCCACATATACAGGTGACTTAAGCTAAGAAACAGTATTGGTGTTTTAAAATCAAAAATAGAGGGAAGATGGTTTTGGGTGAAACTTGAATTTTTGGTCGAGATCACCCTTTTAGTTTAAGTAATTTGGTCTTTTAAGATTCCTTTGAAGATTATATTGTACATCTTCCCTTCAGACTAGAGAGAAAATGAGAATAACATCCCTTCCCTTACTGTTTCTTCTGTTCCTGTCTTTCCCTCCCACTTTCATCTTACAAACCATCTGGACTTCTGTGTTGGGACAGTCAAAACAAATGTGGGAGTTTTCAGCTCTTGATAAACAAGAAATGCCTTACTTGATGATCTATCATTGGATTTCAAATCCACTAGTGATGAGATGCTGATGTTCATGTAGTTCTAAGATGTATTTGACGGTTTCTCTCAAGTGACTGTTTCTTTTCTTGGAAGGCTGTACTAAGAGCACAGGGGAGCTCTTGCTCACCTTACACCACAAGCCAGGTGGGTGTGCAGTGCAGACACTCTTAGCAAAAACCCTGCTGTTGTACTTTTTGTTAAATCCAATTGTGTAAAAGATAATCTGTTTATTTTTCATTTTGATAATAAGTCCTTAAAAGAACATGGTGTTTTGAAAACATGAAATCATGTATAAAGAAAGCATTCCTCTGAGAAGCTAAGAATTGAATACAAAACTTCCTGTGAAAATACCTGATGGACTCTAAATGAATGTTGGTGCTCACTGCTATCATTGTGGAGCACTAGACATGAAATAGTTGAGTTTCATAAAGGGGCACTGTTTTCTGGGGAACAGTATTTAAAAGGTTTGTTGGTTTTACAGACTTGTAAGTGGTAATTCTGTCGAAGAGAGGCTGTTGAAAAAGGGTATTAAGCATTTGATTCAAGAACTGGCTGCTCAGGGAGATGATTGTTCAACAGACATTTTATCTCAGGTACTGTAACATTAAGAATGTGAGCAGTTACTTAATGATATGTAAAAAGTAAGCGTTTTACTTGATCAGAGTCAGAATTTTTAAGTTCTGTATTTATTTCTGGA
The DNA here is from genome assembly GCA_013396735.1 of Grallaria varia. Classification (NCBI taxonomy): domain Eukaryota; kingdom Metazoa; phylum Chordata; class Aves; order Passeriformes; family Formicariidae; genus Grallaria; species Grallaria varia. Next base: position 33,814 of record VWZG01000595.1, read on the forward strand.
CTTGTTTGGGGGTCAGTGGTATGTGTTCACAGTTAAATTCAGTAGAAATTCTGAATTTTTAGCTCATATAGAAAATCAGAGGATAAGAGGATCCAGAAAGAAAATTTTGCTTGTTCCAATGAAAATTTTACTCTATTATTGGCACTGTTTTAATCAATCAAAACCTCCTGCAGCAAAAAGTGTCAAATATACCTATAATCTGACTTTTCTAAACTCAATTTTAGGATAATGAAAAGATTTTTGACATCATACATTGTCTTATTGAATACTTGAATACATGTTTCCGTAAGGTTCTTTGCTCTGAATGTGGAAAAGAGGATTCTAGAAAGTTTAGAGAAGAGACACAATCTGAGCTAAGAAATTACATAGATTCAGGATTGTATGATTCAAGAAACACCATGGCTCCTTCTCAGTTAGAACAGCTGGCTAGCATGGTGGATCAGGTATGGTGATTTCTCTTGTTTTATGTAAACCTTTAGTAATATTTGGAATTTACTTTCCTGTGCAACAATCAAGAGGCTTTCATAAAGTACCTTATTTCCAATCCTTTTGCATTACAGAGTTCCGTGTAAACTTGAATATTGAAACACTCTTGGGAGGTAATTTGAACTTGTCAATAGATCTGTTCATGTACCAAAACATTTAAGTCAACAAATGTTCCCCTGAGGACTGTGAAGTGCATTGGACTAAATGCACTTCTTGATATATAAAGTGATATAAAACCAGTTTACAGCCCTGTGCTTTGCAGGTACTTGTGATTTTTCTTACAAGGCCTACGATCTGTTTCTTCTTAACCATGAAATGGCTCTTTACAGCATTCCTTAAGTTCTGTCAGATTTAGATTGTCTCTTTCTCCCCTTGGCTACTTATGGAGGACCTAAGTAGAAGCCTGCTTGCTAATGACCAGTCAAGAGTGTGTGTAAAAATGTGGATGGGATTCTCTTTTTTTTTTTTTTTTTTTCCCCAGTTAGGAATATGGAAACCAATAGTTGGAGTCCATTTTCAGTGATACCACTAGGATGCGAGCAGACTAGTTAGGACTAGAATGTCATGTTTTTGGTCCTTGCATATCTTTTCTACCTTAATTTTGGTGCCATTATTTGCAACCAACATAAATATATTTATTGGTTAGGCTGTTTTTCTGCTTGTTGTTATTAGAATTAGCAATATTTAATAATGGTTTTTCCTCAACAGCTTAAGCCAATTGAAAAGTATGCATTTAATTTCTTGGAGTTGTGTCATACTTTGGATGATCAAAATATCCATACAACCAACAAGGTAAACAACTGTATCTCATTTTTTGAGTAATTAATAAAAAAAAAATAGAAAACCCCAACTGTTGTCAGAGAATTTTTTCTTTTGTTTTGAGCACTGAAATTTTGCTCAAAATGACAGTAGTCTGAAAACACATTGGTTCCTAATTAACAGGGTGACATATTTTCCTTTCTCTTTACTGCTGTGAGGGCCTTACCCAAGTATAAAAACTCAGTTTAACTTTTCTATGACTGTTGGCCTATAAAAGGTGAGATTCATACACGTGGCAATTTACTGCTGTTAGCATATATATTGTGAAAAATATTAATATTTTAAAATGTATGAATTTGCTTCCTAAAAGGAGTGGAAAACCGCAAATATAAAATGGAAATATCAGCATACCAAGGAGCTGGAAAAGGCAGAACAAAAATTTCAGCAGGAAGTGAGAGAGGAACTCTTAACATACACCAGACAAGATGCTTATAGCACGGTAACATCAATCTCCAAGCCCCTGCTTTTCAAAGTTTACATATTATGACGATGAACCAGGTATCTAAGCATGTCTGTTCGGTTTGTATGGCACTGGTCTTCTGCCTTTGCACAATTATTATGCTCTTGAAATTAAAGCTGTCACTCTGTGGACAGCTTAATTCCATAGAGAGCAGGTTGCTGTTTGGCAGAATTGTGGGTTGTTAGGTTGACTTCAGTTGGAAGTTCACAGTTATGTCTCGAAGTAGCAATAATTGAAGGAAGAGATGGAGAAATATATTGAAAATTTAGAGTCATTCCTAAAAATACTTTTTTCCTACCGTAATTTTTAAATTATAGTTACTGTGAAAAAGGTTATGTCTGTAAATGCTGGTTTCTGGGCTGCATGATGTACTGAGTCATCAAAAATTCTTTGTTTCTCATATAGGAATTTGTCAGTGAAGGACCAGATGGAGAAATAGAAATAATGCCTGTAAGTCAGTAGCTCTTATTTCATATGCAGGAAACCTTACCTAAAATACTTCATTTCATTGCAGATTGTGGGCTGTGGGTTGCTGGTTTTTTTTGTTTGGTTGGGAGGTTTTTTGTTGTCGTTGCTGATTTTGGGTTTTGTTTTTTTTTGTTTGTTTGTTTTTAAGCTTTGGACTCCCCCTGTTGTACCTGAGAATCATGCTGATGTCTACACTGACTCTGTCATGTGTCTGATGTACACCAGCACCCCGATTCCAGAGTCTGAGCTTCCCCCTGTGTTTGTCAGAAAGGCACGTAAGCGGCAGAGATCAGATCTGGATCTGTTGTGTAAGTTGGATTCAAAACTCCATGGGAAGGTGGGCTAACATTTTTGTATGAAATAGTATGAAAACCTTCTGCAAGAATATCTTTAGGTTTATGTTTACAAATGTAGACACGCATGTACCGTTGTCTCTGGTAAAATTGATATGGGTCAGATTAAATGGTTGACTATAGAGTAAGCAGAGGGACTGCTCTGTGAAAACTTGCTATTGGCCTTGCAAATTACAATTAGGAATACAGGTGAATTAAATGAGCAGGACTACAGCAGTGAGACTCCTATGCCTCCGTCTGATCTGGTTTTAAGCTTATTTTACTAGTGAAGTGAGAAGTTACTTAAAAATGACTGATCAAGTCAAATACTATGCTAGGGGACCACAGGTTGAAGGGGCCTGCATTCAGAAAAGTACTGCAAAAGGCTTATCATTAATCAGATAATTTGCAGCAGTCAGTTTTCTGTCATGATCTTGTTGCACAAAGTTCCTTTCTCACTGGAGAGAATAACTTTTGCCAATTAGCTTCAGGGGAGAGAAAGAAGCGTTGCCAAAGAAGGATGGTTGTTCCTCCACCTACACTTTTTGATCAAGTGACTCCAGGAACAATGAAAACACGACAGAAGAGCCAACCACAGAAGGCCCTGCCCTGGGTAAACCAGAAAATGTATTTTGCAAGACCTTTGTCAGCTCTCAACTCAGACATTGGGCAAGATGGCCCTGCATGGCTGATTGCTGAAGACTTGGCGCTCTTAAAAGTAAGATGGTGCTTTGTTTTTATTGACTTCAGGAAGTTTTTACTTGCAACTTTATTACACAGACCTTGCTCGATACAGGAATATACCTGTTTGTGCACATAAGAAGAGCGTTTAATTGAAAGGTTTCACAGATGGAATTTCTCTCTCCCCCTTAGGCCATGAAACAGTTACCTCCTCTAAAGCTTGCTGTTGCGTCACCAGCACAGACAGCAAACTGGGACTTCATCAGCGATGTTGTTAATTCTTGCAACTATGTTTATCGCTCCCCAAAGCAATGCCAAAATCGTTACATAAAAGCATTTGCAGGTCCAGAGGGAAAGGTGAGTTAAAATTCAAACGTGCTTTGCATTGTAAAGACTTGGGGTTTTCTGAGGTCTTTTTGGTTTTGGGTTTGTTTTTTTTCTTAACTCCTCCTTGGTGTTAGAGCACTACACAAGTGTTTAGTAAACAGCATCGTTACCATGTTTTAGAATTTTGAACAGCTTGGTATACAAGCAAATTTGAATAAAAAACTTTTTTGAGAGTATGACTAATATAGGTTGTATCTATTATATTTCCATATTTAGGAATATGAATTTCCCCTATGCTATGACAATATGACTATGGATGTATCATTTTGCACCATTAGCATAGTAAAAATAAGGAAGGGGAGCTGTTTATTTTAACTTTTAAGTGGTGGGATATGAATTGTCTTCAGTCAAGAGAACTGTTAACGATGACTTTTGAGAAAGGGCAGTTATGATTATTTATTTTGGTACCTAAGCCTTCAATTTGTGTTTGTCCCAGAGCACAGGTGGTTTTCCTCTTCACGTTAGACAAGCCTATGCTAAAGAACAGAATTCTGAGCGTACTCAAATCTATATGAATCACTTTGAGTTGGTGACAATGACTACTAGAACAAGAACTTCCTCAAATAGATTTCTGTAAGTTTAATTCACTATCTAATAATTTTTCCCAGATTTAATACTAAATCTCTTCGATGGCCTGATGGGTGAATTTTTTTTTCTCTTAAGCACAAATGTATTTCACAGGGGCCTTTCTCTTGTCAAAAGCTCTGTGATGACCTTTAGCCTTACATTAGTGTGTTTACTGTCAAAGAATCAAACCTGTGCTTGTGCAGATGTAAAGAAAAGCTTGAAGTGCCTCAGTATTGCTCCATGTGATGGACCAGGAGGGTCAGCTCAGGCTTTCAACTCTTTGCTTGGGTCTGACAGTGCAGACCTTGTATTTCTAGGTGAAGAACTGGCTGGAGTGCCCTGCTGATCCCCAGCTGTGTCACACCTTAATTGCAGATTTTAATGTTCTTTGCATTAAAATGTCACAAATATTAAAACAGTTGCACAAAATCCAGTCAGTTTAAGCTACTTCATTTACTTTCAGTGCAGAGAACTATGACAAGCTACCACCACTGTCTGAGGCTGTTTCCATCTGTGCAGAGCCCACGATGGTGCAGGAAAAGGTCCGTCCCGTTTTTCCAGGTGAATTCCACGCTGTACATTCTTCTCAGTACCTTTTCAATTCTTTTAATTTTCAGATCTTTTCAGTTACCTTTTTTTTTTTTGTGTAAAAATGTTTGCAAAGACTGATAATAAGGAAAAATACAACAAGGGTCTTTGGAAGACTCAAAATTATCCAGTTTGGGTTTTGGCTGCCTAATCCCCTTCCATTGCCTCAGCTCTCTGTTACAGATCTGCTTCTTTGCACTTCTGCAGTTGTCTCATTTTTTTCTGGCTTTTCAGCGATGTCAGAAGCAGGCAGCCCTGATACATATTTATTTATTTATTTATTTTATTTTTGTGTCAAGTCGGAATTTTTGGTTGCAGTTATTGCTGGAGACCATTAGGAATTAACCTCAGGATAAATCTTTACGCAAGCCCACGGTCACAGCTGTGGGTTTTACCTACTAAAATTAAAAAGAGGCGTCTCGCCGTTCCCCCTCCTTCCACCTCTCTCTGCTGCCACAGGCCTTGACAGAAGAACAAATATCGCTTCAGCACGAACGAACCCAGGGGCAAGCACAGGCCTCCCTCGTCCTGAGCGACACGTCCCGCGAGCTCGCAACTCCTGGGGACTTTTACAACGCATCGTGAAGGGAGGCGGCGGCGCGGGCACAAGCGACAATAAACACGCCTTTTCCCGCGCTGTCGCCGAGTCTCGTTGCTGTCGCGACAGGCGGGAGGGGGGGGCCGGAGGGTCTCTCTTCCCTCACAGCGCGCGCAGGCGCGCCGGGCGGCGCAGGCGCGGGGCGCGGCGCAGGCGCGGTGCATGTGCTGGCGGCGGCGGCCCCGCCCGCGCTT
>VWZG01000595.1:39501-67055 GCA_013396735.1 Grallaria varia
CGAAGGAGCCACAGCGCGGAGAACTGTAGGGTTAAACCGCTCGGGGAAGGGGCCTGCAAGGACGGGATTTTAAAGCCCTTCACGCTCTGCGGAGGGAGCTCGCTCAGATTTGAGCTCCGGGGTGCGGGAGAGGCGAGAACCAGCCGGGATGAGCCCCGGCGTGCGGGAATGAGAGCCGGGACCCCTCGGGAATGAGCCCCGGTGTGCGGGAGAGGGGGGATCCCTCTTGGATGAGCCCCGGTGTACAGCAGAGGGAGGATCCCTCTTGGATGAGCCCCGGTGTACAGCAGAGGGAGGATCCCTCTTGGACGAGCCCCGGTGTGCAGGAGAGGGGGAATCCCTCGGGAATGAGCTCCGGTGTGCGGGAATGAGAGCCGGGTCCCCTCGGGAATGAGCCCCGGTGTGCAGGAGAGGGGGAATTCCTCGGGAACGAGCCCCGGTGTGCAGGAGAGGGGGAATCCCTCTTGGATGAGCCCCGGTGTGCAGGAGAGGGGGGATCCCTCGGGGATGAGCCCCGTGCGGGAGAGCCGGGACCCCTCGGGAATGAGCTCCGGTGTGCGGGAGTGGGGGAGATCCTTCGGGGATGAGCCCCGGTGTGCAGGAGAGGGGGGATCCCTCGGGGATGAGCCCCGTGCGGGAGAGCCGGGACCCCTCGGGAATGAGCTCCGGTGTGCGGGAGTGGGGGAGATCCTTCGGGGATGAGCCCCGGTGTGCAGGAGAGGGGGGATCCCTCGGGGATGAGCCCCGTGCGGGAGAGCCGGGACCCCTCGGGAATGAGCTCCGGTGTGCGGGAGTGGGGGAGATCCTTCGGGGATGAGCCCCGGTGTGCAGGAGAGGGGGGATCCCTCGGGGATGAGCCCCGTGCGGGAGAGCCGGGACCCCTCGGGAATGAGCTCCGGTGTGCGGGAGTGGGGGAGATCCTTCGGGGATGAGCCCCGGTGTGCAGGAGAGGGGGGATCCCTCGGGGATGAGCCCCGTGCGGGAGAGCCGGGACCCCTCGGGAATGAGCTCCGGTGTGCGGGAGTGGGGGAGATCCTTCGGGGATGAGCCCCGGTGTGCAGGAGAGGGGGGATCCCTCGGGAATGAGCCCCGGTGTGCGGGAGAGGAGAGAGCCGCCGGGATGAGCTCCTTGCCGGCCTCTGGCACGGAAGATGCCGGGCTCTCGGCCCCTCCTGTCACTGCTGGCACCCTGTGACAGCGCTGCCCTGCTGCACCTTCCCGGGCAGCCGACTCTGTCCCGGGGCAAGGAAAGGAATATCTGCATCCCCAGGGCTTGAGCAGGTTGCTGCAGATAGCCCAGGACAGGGGAGCGGAGAGCTGGGATGTGTTCCGTGCCTGGGGCGAGGACAGTGAGCTCCCGCTGCATCCGCTGCTTCCCAGTGGTGCTTCCCAGTGGTGCTGCTGCCTGTTGCCACTTGCAGGCAACTCGGGAGTTGGGAACACAGAGGCAGCGTGCTTCTGTGTGTGTTTGGGCTGAAATACCAAAAATGAAACTCTTGCTTTCAAAATACGAGAGACATTTTGATTACAAAAAAAATAAAAAAATCAGGTTTCATTTTTCTGCTAGTCACCTCTGTGTGACTCCCAGCCTGAAGCTACCTGTCAGTGCATGTCAGTGGAATTTTTGTTTGTCTGCGATTGAAATGCAAAGCCAGAACTTTTTTGGATTTCTGGATAGCTGGACTCAATAAGCAACATTTTAAATGAAATGCAGATTTGGTGAATTTTCATCTCTTAAGAGCTCTGTGGGAAAGAGAAGGCAGAGTTAAGTACCACGTATGGTGCTCTTTCAAGTGTCTGGATGGTTTGGTAGGGAGTTTTTTCATGATGCATTTTTCCTAGAACAATTAAGTTAAATAGTGTGTCTGTTTTTATATTTTTAGTTACTGTTGAAGCAGTGAACTATACATTGTAAGCAATTATGTTTACAAGAACTTTGTATTAAGAGTTAAAAGCACTGAAACATTGGGAATAACGAACACAAAAGAAGAGTAGATGTATTTGATATTGGAGACTTGATTCTTGAAGTTCCACAGAGAGGGAAAAAGTCTTGGGATTCTTTTTTTTAGTTATTATTTGAAGTCATTCTAACTAGCTAAGGGGAATGTATCATTCCATAGTTATGATATTCCACAGTTATGATATATTCTGTAGTTATATTGTATATCATAACTATTCAATAGCACTTTGTTAACTAGAGAAATGTGTGAGGGATTTAAGTGAGCTTTTGTTGTGCTGAGGGTTTTGGATTATTTGAACCATTTTAAGTAACTGCAAAAACAGGATAACAGAATTCTTTCTAATAGTAACTAAGTAGTTTCAGTTACAGAAGTGTTTTTACCTTCCCTGAATTTCTGTTTTTGTGTATTTCTTTAGAACATACTGTAAAACCCTAGATCAGTGAGAATGCACCATGGTAATGGTCCTCAGAATGCCCAGCGCCAGCTCCAGAGGTCCAGGTCCTTCACAGGCAGTGAGGGAGAAGAACAACAAGCAAACTTACCCCAGTCCCCTGCAGCTTCTTTTGCTCCTTCTGCAAGTCCATCTGCCCCCCAGTCCCCCAGCTACCAAATCCAGCAGTTCATCATGAGCCGGAGCCCGGTGGCCGGGCAGAATGTGAACATCACCCTGCAGAATGTGGGCCCCGTGGCCTCAGGAAACCAGCAGATAACACTGACCCCGCTGCCCCTTCCAAACCCCACGTCCCCCAGCTTTCAGTTCAGCCCTCAGCAGAGGCGGTTCGAGCATGGATCCCCATCCTACATCCAAGTTACTTCCCCGCTGCCTCAACAAGTGCAGTCCCAAAGCCCCACCCAGCCCAACCCTGTGCCGGTGCAGACGCTGCCGAATGTCAGGGCCGGCACTCCGGGCCCTGGCCTGGGGATGTGCAGCCAGAGCCCTACGAGAGGATTCGTGGATGCAAGTGTGCTTGTGAGACAGATCAGCCTGAGCCCTTCCAACGGCGGGCACTTTGTGTACCAAGAAGGACCGGGAATTGCACAGATTGCTCAAGGAGCTGCTGCACAAGTACAGCTGCCGTCCTCTGGGGCACCGGCGACGGTGAGGGAGCGCCGGCTGTCGCAGCCCCACTCCCAGTCTGGGGGCACCATCCACCATCTGGGCCCTCAGAGCCCCGTAGCCAGCGGGGCCAATATGCAATCCTTGACCAGCCCGGGCCATATAACGACAACCAGCTTGCCACCCCAGATCAGCAATATTATCCAAGGGCAGCTTATGCAACAGCAGCAGCAAGTGCTTCAAGGGCAGCAACTGGGGAGACCTATTGGTTTTGACAGGACTTCTGGTGGATTGATAGCAGGAGTTGGAGGACCTAGTGCGTTTGGAATGACATCACCTCCTCCTCCCACAAGTCCTTCACGGGCCACCGTACCACAGGGACTGTCGAGTCTTCCTCTCGCTCCTACAACTAATACAGCAGTGAAAAAACAACCCAAGAAGTTGGAGGAGATTCCTCCTGCCAACCAGGAGACTGCTCAAATGAGAAAACTGTGTTTGGATCATCACCATAAGCAGATGGAAATCCTTAAGGAAACTTTTAAGGAATGTTTGATTGAACTGTTTTTCCTGCAACATCTTCAAGGGAACATGATGGACTTTTTAGCTTTCAAAAAGAAACATTGTGTTCCACTCCAAGCATACCTGAGGCAAAATGACCTGGATCTGGAGGAGGAAGAGGAAGAAGAACAATCCGAGGTCATCAATGATGAGGTAAGAAATCTGTTGGTTAACGTTTTTGGAATAAAATCATAGATGAAGGTGTAGCATTTGGATTGTGAAGGGTGAGAGAATGTGGCAGGACCTGAAAAATAATTTTTATTTGATGAAGTATGGCAATTTTTCATTAAATAGTTGGCCTGAGAGAATGCAGTTCTGCTAGGTAGTGTGAGTTGATGGGTCAGTTTGAGTGTGCTGTTAGATATATGTATTTGAAAGAAAAGAGTAGAGAGGGGAAAGGACATTTCACTGTCCTGGTTAGTAGCCCACTAATAAAGATGATATTAGTGTGGAAGCTGGTTTAAACTGTCAGAATGGATATGACTAGGAATTGTCATTGTAACTTCACTTACTAGGCTTACACACACATCAAAAAAGAACAAGCAGAAAGCATTACAAGAGGTTAACCTGTATTTGACTCATGGTTATATAGAGGTTACTGAATCTCAGTGTTACCCAGCCAACAAAAAATCTGAGTTAATCTAATTACTCAGACAGAACATGTGAATCATAATGTGTAAGGGTCCATAGTCGTGCATCGGGTTGCTTAGGCTGCCGTGCGGCTCTCTGCACGTGCAGCTGCCTAAGTCATTGACCAGCCAGCATTTACAGACCTCTCGTTAAGGAGTGTTCACTTTGTTACTTATGCAAAGGTTTGAATTACTACCTAACTTGAATACGTTGTTTATTAATGGCAAAGGACTTGAAACAAGCTTGCCACAGAAAGGTGCTCTGCAGCTTTTCCTGCATGTTTGTACTGGTTTGTGCAGCTCTTGATCCCTGGCACCCCTTGGGGGCTGGTGCAAGAGCCTGCCCATGAGCCTACATGGCAAGTGGCTGCAGCAGGGTACATATAATTGATGTCCCTGCATCTCATAAATATATTTTAAAATTTGTGAAAATAAGGATATATAACTACCAGTTTGTAGAAGAACCAAGCCTATTAGGTAAAGAAACTCTAATTGCTTTACATGCCTGTTAGAAAGGGCTGCCCTCAGTGAAAGTTGATGACTCTTAGGTGTGAATCATTAGCAGTCATATCTTCAGTTGAAATTCGTGGGAAGTTTTAATAGTTTAACAGCTGAAGTTTCGTTTGTTCATTGCTTTGTTGTCTAAACTTCTTGATTAGGAAAAATATATTTCTGCTTATGAGTTATTGATAATTTTGAAGGAATAATTTCTTTCTATATATAGTAACATAAATACTAGCCTGTTACTGTAATTTATTGACAGTGGATATTCAGTATTTTTTTTCACCTGGTTTGTGTTTTGTCAAATTGTTTAGGTATTCTTGTTGGGTTGCGTGTTTGTCAGCTGAAATACCAGGTATTTTTAACTACTGTCTGCACATTTTGAGGGATGTTTAGTGGGTTTGAATTGTACAGGTTCATTGAAGTCAGTGGTGCTGCTACACTTTACATCAGTTGAGGCTCTCTGCCCCTCAGTGTTTTGGGTTTGGAGTTTGCTGTACTTCACTGTCTTCTCATGGTGGGTCCTCTTTTGTTTGTGGAAGCCACTTGTTCCTGTAACTACTGGAGAATTTTGCAGAGTGCAACAGCAAAAGTCTTTGTGTTTTCAAGTGGTGAATCCTGCAATACTAAGACATCTTTTGAGTATGTTCTTTCTTTGTTTTGTTTTTTTTTTTTTTTTGGTCTTCTCTTTTATTTCCCCCTTCCCCCTCTTTATCACTTTCTGCTAAAGCAACTCGCTTCATCCCTTGCCTGGAAAGGTTGATCTCTTTGGGAATTCAAGGGGAGAGCGAATGGTGGCTGTGCTCATTGCTTAAATAAATGTCAAAGCCCTCTTGCATTCTAACTGTCTGTCATGCTAATTTGTTGTCCGTTAGCAGCAGCAATCATTAAATTTAAAACACACTTTTCTGTTAATTAAATGTAAGAAAAGGTTTCCAGTGACGAGAAGTCACTATAAACAGTCAAGGCTGTGCTCTGTTCTGCTTTTAAAAGTAAGACAGAACTCTAAAAACGGGCTGTGCTCAAACCAAGCTTCTCTGATGGTGGTTTAGTTATTATCCCCTCTTCAGTGAGGTGCCATCAGTACCAAAGGAGTGTGTTGAACAGTTAAAAAGAAGAAAAACTTTTAAAAAGAAAATGATTCTCCCTTCTTTTTTTTTTTCCCAAAATATTTCTCTCAGGTAAAGGTTGTGACAGGAAAGGATGGGCAGACTGGTACTCCTGTCGCTATAGCAACCCAGCTTCCTCCAAATGTTTCTGCTGCTTTTTCATCCCAGCAGCAACCATTTCAGGTACTTTTCAATGGTTCTAAAATGTAGTTTCATCCCAGATTTTTTTTCTTCATTCAGATTTGATATTTCTTAGATGAATTAGAATTTTCCCAAAAGCCCATCCCTTATCATCTAAACAAAACAAAAAAAAAACCTTTGCAGTCTTCAAATGCATCAGTATAACTGAAGCCTTGAGGAAGTTAAAGCTTTGTCTCCAGGTTGCTGGCTTATTTCATTAACTTTCAGCTTGAATGTTTTCACTTTAATTTGTTTGTCTTTTGTTTCCCTAATGCATTTGGTTCATTTGTGCATTCTGCATAGTGATAATATGGATTCTTTGTCTGTGGCATTGTAATTGTGGATTTCTTCTAAATTTCTTTTCTTTTTTTCCCCTTATATGTTAAAGGTTTTGAGTGTGGCTACAGAAGGTTTTGGATTTGCCTTCCCGGAAATGTTTTAAACAACAATACTAACCCTCTGACACAATTTGTTTTAAGCAATTAACTGCTTTCCATTAGCTCTGCTGTGATCACTGGGAAGAAGAAACAGAAGGTCTTATTTTTATTATACAAATCCTTTTTAACAATTTTTTTTCTTTTTTTTATTTTATGAGAGAATGAATGAATGAATAAAATCAAGAAATAAATATGACAATCTGCGAATTTTTATGCATCACTGATGATACACCTTCTGAGTTCAGGCTAGTGTGGGTTTATGCAGCTGCCTTCAACTCTGTTACCCAGACACCATTGCTTACATAGGCTGAGAAATAATATAACCTAATTCAATCTGCAATTAAAATATTTGCCTTTTAGCTCAATTATATGTTTATCAGATATTACAGGGTAAATTATTCTGCTGTACCACAGCAGCTGTACAGTCTGCACTGCCTTTATGTAGGCTTTGGAAAATGGAGGATCAAATGAAATATAAAATGGGTTGTGTTCCTGTGTGTAACAAAAGGGATGTTCTCTGTGATAGAGTACAAAAGAGTTGTGTAGTGAAGGGACTTGCACGGAGAGCTCTCCCTTATGGCCAGTACTGACATGTCTTGGAAGTCTCCTTAGGTAGTCAGGCTTCTCTAAGCTGTTTAAAACATGTAATATTACATCAAGTTATTTATTGCAGTGATGAGGGTTATCATTAAGCTGTAGCTGCAGCACAGATGAAGGGTTATCATTAAGCTGTAGCTGCAGCACAGATGAACTACTCCTGCAAGTATTGTACCATTTCAGACCAGACTCAGAGAAACTGGTTCATGCCAAAAGCTCTCAATGTGACAATACCTTTTAGCATGAATTGCTAACAGAGAGTAGCATCTCTTTCCATCAGTCTTTCTCTTTGCAACTGTTTATAGGGAAATAATGTGTCCCAATCAGCATCACCATTCAAATCTGAGTGTGTAAGTGCAGCACTCAGAATGATTATTGTGGGTGTGCTGCATAATCATGACCTCTGGAGAGCTACATTATTTTAATTAAAGTCGGGACAGTTTTAGTCTAGTATTAGTGATATGTGACTGCAGTTTATAAACACATAACATCTCTGCTTTTTGAAGTGTTTGCCCTAAATTACATGGTGATAATGCAGACAGTTGGGAGGCATATTCTTAAGAAAATGTCAGTCAGAAATCCTAAAGTAGAAGTACAGCCTGAAACTGTATGTGATCACCCAGAGTGAGAGTACAGGTGAAATAAGTGGCATTTGAAGGGCAGTTTGGAGAATATACTTTCTTAAACTGATGTCCTAGAAAGCATTTGATGCCAATGGACATAAGCTGCATTTAGGAGTTAATTCAGTAGCATTATACAAAATAAGTTCTTGTGAGTTATTTTGAAAGTTCTATAAATGTGTAAGTGTATGATGCTCTGCCAGACACTGGCTGTTGGACTTGAAATATGCTGCATGTCAGCCTTGTGAGAAGATAAATATTTAAAAGTTAATTCTAGTGAGTGTGAGATGGCAGTGAACCATGACCATTAGGGATGAATATGAGTCAGAGAGTATTAAAACCAACATTTGCATCTTCAGGCTGGAGCTGTGTCTCTGGAGTGGCCACAAACGCCCTCACAGCAACAAAGAGATTAAATGTTATTAATTCATAGCTATTGATTGAGTCTGAGTGGCATGAGATGTATTCAGTTGAGAAAGGAGTGTTTGAAACCCAGTCATTTTAGGTGGTGTTGTCTGTGATTATTAATACCATTTGTTGAAGCACCAAAGATGCAGGATATGACTGCTGTAGTTTATTTCAATATAGACAGATTTTTACTTCCATAGGTTTAATTTACATTGGTAAAACTTCTGTTAAAAATCAGAAAAGACCTTTGAATAAACTAGTAGATTTTTATGGGAAATTACTCTTTGCTATGTTGTCATAAAGAATTTTCACAACATTTGCAAACCTCAACATGGCAAAGGCTCTCACAATCAGAAAATTACACTTTGAGAATGAGAGTGCTAAATTATCTCATTTCCTAAGACCTAGAGACTGCCATACATGAAGCCTGTGTTTTCTGATGGAATCTCTTACAACATTTTTGGGGATAGCCCTTATTTTTCTCTTATTAACGTTTGTAGTAGAATATTGGGCATGACATGACAAAATACTGAGGAGAATTTAAAAATATGACTTGGAAACTCACTGAAAGGAATTGCACTTGCACAAGCACTGATGGACATTAATAAGTACTTGCCAGTATTCTGAGGGCTGAAAGAACATGAAAATTGTCATATACTCAAACTTGTTTGCTTCAGTTATCCTGCACGTGAGCTGCCACCTGTGTTTGACATTGAAAGGATTCTCTGTGATATATTCTTGCCATCACTGCTGATACTAAATGCATGATTTAAAAATAAAGTTTGAATGCGCTGTGTAATCTTACTGAAGCTAAATTCAAACTTGCTGAATCTAATTCCGGTGATTCCTTTTGCAGCTCAGTATCAGTAGTGCCCTTCCAGGCTTGTTAGTTCAGTTGTTTGCTGTTCATTCTCAGACTATATGTATAGTAATTTCTGGTGGGCTCTGATGTCACCTTAGCTTTATGGCAATATTGTTTCTCCTCACTTGAGTTTATTCATGGTACTCATTTTACCAGCTGTGCAAACAGGTACAAGTCTAGCATCTGGAAGACTGGAATTGGAACTTGTGTAACTTGGCTGAGGTTCTGTTATTCCATCTTCTGAGTTTTAGAAGTTTTTCCTGAAATATTTCAAGGGTAACTCTAATGGAGCTCTATCCTGAGAGTGAGAGTGGTAGTGACTCAAATAATCTTGAACTGTTTTAAGGATGAGAGTTAATTTTTGTGTTGCTGATGGTTTCACACAAAGGTAATACATTAATGGAAATTTCCTTTTATTAAAAAAAAAGTAATAAAAAGTATTGGACAAGTTTTTTTTTCATTTCCCATTTTTCAGGGTTTGGCATCACTTTTAACAAAAAGTGTGTATTATATATAACCGACTTCATCAGTTTAGTTCCCATTTTACAATCCAATCTCAACAAAGAGTATCGGCATTGTGGACATCTAAAACTTGATTACAGATATTGAATGAGTCTTGTTTCCTTTCCTACAGCTTTCTGAAGGATTTGTTCTGTGCTGGCCTCTTTAGATCCGTTTGTAAATTATATCCTGATGTTAGACCATCTACAGATTGAACTTCTGTGGTTTGTTTTCTTTTCCCTGTAGCAAACACATACAGGGACTGCGGGAACGGGGACTGTGAGCACCCTAGAGATTGAAGCTTTTAAGAGGCAGCAGCAGGCCCTTGCACCAGCAGGTATGTTCCACAGGCACAATTTCACTCTGGTCTTTTTTTTTCTTTTTTTCCAAACAGTGAATGGAGCCCACTGTTCTGTAACTCATGAAATCCAGTTTTGCCTCACCTTGGGAATTGCTGGATCCTTAGGACTATCTACTGTGAATGGTGCTGTGTGAAGAGTGCACTCCACTCACAGTACATAGGCCTGGATTTGGCAGGCATGGAGACTTTGTTAGGTTGATTGTTCTGGCTGAGAAGATTGGAGATGGCCAATTCAAAGTCACAGGGACTCTGCCCTTGGAGCATGTTCTTCGTCAATGCTACACATGTATAGTAGTCGTAACTTTCTGAGCTGATGTTGGAATCATGTGTAGTAGTTTGCTTTGTAAAATTGAACCCATTCCATTATACCATGCCATAAATGGAATTTGAATATCACAGATTCGTCTAAGAGACCACGAATTGAAGTGGGCCGTCATGGGATGGTTTTTCAGCACCCGGGTGTGGCTTCAGGAGTTCCTCTTCAACAACTAATGCCAACGGCACAAGGTACTGTGTCACCACATGCCAATTGCACATTAATTTAACAAGGAGATGTTAGTGATGGGACTAGAAACTTGGGCTTCCAGCTTTCCAAGATCCTAGTCCCACCACACACTTCTCCCTGTAAATTAATACTTGGTATGCAATGCCTGGTTTGTTTAAGGAGCTGAGTGACGGGCTCCAAAGGTGCATGTGGGCATGGAAATACGTCACAGGTGCTGGTGCAAAATGGCTAATCTGAGAATTCTGGAACTGACCCAAATGATTTATGAAAAAGAAACCACCTAATTTGGACATCATGAAAAATTTCTATTCATTAGTCATGCCAAGCTTTAGAATTTGTGTTAGAGTGAATGTGTTAAGAACTAAGTAGTATTTAGATGTGATGCTGTTATTTTAGGTTAAATTCCATTAGCTCACCAGTCTTTTTTTTTTTTTTTTTTGAGTATACAAAATTTAGAAGACCTATAATGACATGCTCTTTTATAGTTGCTGTGCTCCAAATTTATTAGTTACAGTTCTGTGCATGAAGTACTTTGTTGTTTATTGTAATGGTGATTTATTTTGTGATTGTGATGTGGTATTTTCAAGTGATGGTGTCTTGTGACAAAGTAAGTAACAAAACACTCCATTTGCAGTTGATTTCCTCTTTACATCGGTGGAGAGAATTGGACGTTTTGATTTCATCTGTGCTGTCTTTCCTCTTGCCTTGCAGGTGGAATGCCTCCCACTCCTCAGACGGTGCAGCTGACGGGGCAGAAGCAGAGCCAGCAGCAGTACGACCCCTCGAAGGGCCCTCCGGTGCAGAACGCGGCCAGTCTGCACACGCCGCCCCCGCAGCTGCCAGGGAGGCTGCAGCCCACCAACGTCCCCATGACATCCCTCCCAGCCACCCTGCAGCTCTCACAGCAGCAGCCACAGGTCGTGGAATCTCCAGCTCAGCCTCAGATTCAGGTGAAGATCCAGCCTCAAAGTGTGCCCCTGACGGCCGCTCCGCTTCCAGCACCGCTCCAGCAGCAGGTGCCACCAGCAATCCACGTGCAAGGACAGACGCCAAGCCAAGTGTCACAGCCACAAGCAACAGTACAGCAACAGGTATGGGAACTTTACTGGGGTGACAATAGGTGTTTCAATGCCCCGTAAAATCTGAGAATGCTTTCTTAACTTTTTAATTCCATTGGACACTTAAATCCTTTCCTTATAAAACTGCACATGTACATTTTTTATTCAATTAAAGTCTTCCTTATGTTCTGCTGTAATGTAGACTAAGTATCACATCCTAAACGCATTCAATGTGTTTCTTGGGCAGACTGTGACTCTGACACGACCATCTGCAGATGCTGCTCAGACTTCTCAGCGTCTTACGGCAAATACAGCACCACCTACCTCATCCACGGCGCCAGCAACGGTCTCAGGCACAGCACCCCCTACTCCATACCCAGTGCAAACCAACAGGACCTCTCCAGCCACGAACAAGTCCCTGTCACCTATTGCCTCCAAACCCCCTGGCTTAGCAGTAGCAGCAGCCCCTAAAACACAAAGTCCAGCTCAGAATGCAGCAGCCCTACCGCAAGAAAACTCTCAAGACAAGCTTGCTGAGCAAGTAAAGCTGGTAAGATTTTTAGTTTTTCCCTTAAACTCATGGACAGTTAACACACAGTAACACGTAACATGGGTGATATCTTGGGGAGTTACAAAAATGGCTGAATTTTGTGGCTGAGAGTGGTTTGGGGTTTTTTTTCAGACTGCTTTACATGCTGAGTTTTGTTTTTATGGGCATTCAGAGAAGTTGAAGACAACTTACTGGTCCTCATACTGTTACTGTGTTCTTTCTATTGATTCTGTCTGCTCATTGGAGGTGTCTGCAACCTTATTTTTATAATTAACTGGAGATACTGTTTTGCTTACTCAACAGGGACATCATGGAGACATTGTTTCTTTTTTCACAAAATCAAGCAGTATTAATAATGAAGATATGTTTATCTTCTGTGAATAAATACATAGGCAATTTGAATTTATTTTAAAAAAAGGATTTTTTGATTGCAGGTTGCATATGTCTTACAACTTCTTTTTGTGCTGTCCACTAGGCATTTTTGTTCTGTGATTTAACAAAGTGTCTCTTGTGATACAGGTCGAAGTACTGTGATTGTATATTTAAGTTGAATTTAGTCGATGTTCAGACTTGGTATTTGTAATATGCGTGTCCTGCTTTTATACTTTTTTTTTCCCCCTGTCAATTAATTTAATGAACTGGGAGCAATTATTAATTTTCTATGATTCTGCTATTTTTGGTGCATTGTGTAGCTTCATTGTAACTACCTGTACTTCTTTTTAAGGAAAATCAAATCCATCAGCGAATAGCAGAACTGAGAAAAGAAGGTTTATGGTCCCCGAGGCGACTGCCTAAACTCCAAGAGGCTCCAAGACCCAAATCTCACTGGGATTATTTGCTGGAAGAAATGCAGTGGATGGCAACTGATTTTGCCCAAGAGAGAAAGTGGAAGATGGCAACTGCTAAGAAGGTACTTGAAAACGCTTTTCAACTCGGAACAATTGATGTTGATGCTACACAGCAAAGCTGTTTACGTATCTTTTCCTGCAGATAGAAGTGATGGGAAGATGAGGCACTCAAATGAGGAGCCTTGTTGTCAGCTTTGGCTATTCTAGCATTAAAAACAGTCTAGATAATTGTATGGATTGTGGATGCAAATAATAGTTCAGGATTTTGTGGATTTTATTCCTCTGGCAATTAAATAGCTTGTTTAGGGCCTACTCAATATGTTGACTGGGTCATATTTAAGAAGTAGAGCTATCATGCCTCTCTCACAAATTACTTCTTTCCTCTCAATGAAGAGTAAATACAGAATTTTGTAGATAACTTCCATTGGGTGTGGTTGTTGGTCTGAATCTTAATCTCAGACAAAAATGAGAGTAATGACAGCAGTGCAAACATGGTAGAGAACTGTTTCCATAGGGAAAGAGAACAGCACAGTGGGAATACAGTAATGGAATGGAAATTGGCGTGGTCTGAGATGAAATATGTAAAAACTTTTTATTTACTACGAGCAGGAGTTTTCTGTGGATTCCAGCAATATTGCTTCTTTTTTTTGATACATTTATGACCAGCTTAAGGTAATGAAAAGAGCAGCTGAAGGTTTAAATTGCCATTTTGATTTATACTGTATATTCTGAAATGATAGAAACTCAGAAGCAAAGTATTGAAATAGGCGTATCATTTTGTACCATAAATATGTGCATTTTGAATAGAATTTAGATCTGGATCTCCATTTGTGGCCAATGGTATGTTTTTAAGAATAGGAGAAATGGGAAGGGTAAATATGAAATGATCCTTCTCCTGGTGCTATGGTTAAACTTTTGGCAGTCAATGTTTTAGGGACCTCCTGAGCTAAAGGTTGCAATCAAGTAAGTCTTAACAGCCATTGACTGATATTTCCCTCATTTTGAATTCATTTTAGCTTAAGTCACTGACATTCTGTGATGCGATTTCTGTGACTTCATATGTGCTGTCTGAAAAAAAAGTTTTCTTTCGTGTGTTTGCTGCCAATTTCAGGAAAATTTTTTTTAATAATTTTTGTATTGAGAGAAAGAATTAAGCGTTTCCTACTTGATTGTTTAGTTGTAGTTCTTGTGTTTTCTTCTTTTTTCCTTTGAGTTTCATGTCTGTTGCTTTACTGGCATGGTAAGAATTAGAAGTATTGGAGGTAAGTGCTGTGTGTGTAAAGCTACAGTCAATATTTGGCTGCTGATAACCCCTATAATGTTAAGAAATGCAGCGAGATGTATTTTGAGGTAACCTAATTCAGTATCTCATGGTATTTTAGATGGTAAGAACTGTGGCTCGTTATCATGAAGAAAAGAAACTTAATGAAGAGCGAGCTAAAAGAGAAGAACAGAACAAACTAAGGCGAATTGCTGCATCTATTGCAAGAGAAATAGAGTATTTCTGGTCTAACATTGAGCAGGTAAAGTACCACCTTACTAAGACTTGTGCAAGTTGTGCTGCTTTTTTCATCTTCAGTGATTTATTTATGAAATATAAGTGCTTTACTAGATGTGGTTTACATTGCAGGTTGTTGAAATAAAACTGCAAATTGAATTTCAAGAGAAAAGGAAAAAAGCTTTGAATTTGAAGAGAATTTCAAGGAAAGGTAATTGTATTCCATTTTATAAGGAATACAGTCTAAATTCTGGTGCTATTGTTTTATATAATTTCACTCACTTCAGGTTAATCTTGTTGCTGATAGAATTGTGAGTTGCTAATAAAATGTGACTAGATCTGAACAATGACGGGGTTTTATGTTTTTGTGCTAGATCTCGTTAATAATTCATGTGTTTTATGTTGAATTGTTCATGTAAGAAATGTAAAATTACTAATGATTAATGCATACATCAAATATCATAACTTTCCAGGTAAGGATACAAAAGCTGCAGAAGACCTGTTTTTGGAAAGAGAAAGTGAAATGGTAAGTCTTTCTGTTTCTTAAAAAACCCATCAGATTAGTTTAGGTGTGACTTGTATATGTGAAACAGTTCTGGTAAAGGTGATTTTTTTTTTTTAAATACATGATGATGATAAGCAGATTTCACTGTAGTTATTGACAAACATACAGACACAAGCACAAATCTAATTTTTTTCTGATTAGAAGCCCCAGCTTTTAACAGGGAAGTGAGCTGTGGTTGATACGTGTCTTTAGTAGCCTTGAAAAGTTTATTCTAAGATCAAAGACCAAAAAACTGTACAAATTAATTGCCAGACTTGGGCAGGAGCTTCATCTACTGCAACCAGGTTTAGGCTTTGTGGGGCATGAAATATCTTTTCAGGAGACCTACTGAGAGATGTAGATATATGTTACAGAATGGACCAAACAGAATGAAACTTAGCTATCTTTTGCCCTAGATGAAATGTGTGCTTGGATTCCTTGGCTATGTCTATGCAGTTGGAAAAAAAAAACGGATAAGGAATTGTTCTGAGGTCCTCAGCCATCTGTCATGGCACAGCTGATGCCCACATGCTGAAATACTCCCCTTTCACTAAGCAGAATGCCTGCATCTGAATTTCCTGTTGGGAACAGGCTTTAAGTATGTCTTATCGGCCAGACTGTGGCCCTGCACTGTCTGTGAGAGTTAATTTGCAGAGACTAAACCATTCCATAGGGTGTACTGAACAGCTGAGACCATTTTAGGTCTTGTGCCATATCCACTTTTTATTGACTAGTGAAAAAATTTAGCCCTAGATTCCAACCTGGGTGAAAGTTTTATGCCTCAATAAAGTTTTTAAGGGAAAGAGTGTACAATGGCTCTGTGCCACAGCTGGACCTTAATAATTTGACCCACAAGCATTGGAAGTGGCTGGTTACACAGACCCTCCAATACACAAGCAGAGTTTCTGTTTTTGTGTCACCAGGAAAGTGCTAATATGTGTTAGGGGTCTGTCAGGAAATGCTGTTGTGACTGCAGGGCATTTTTTTTTACTTTCTTTAAAAAACAAAGTCCCCTGCTTATATTTCTTTTCTATGATTTTAAATATTTCAATTATTTAATGCTAGGGGTGTTCATCATCTGGAAGGAAAAGAAAGGCAAGCACATCTTTGACTGATGAGGAAGGTAAGTCACTTCCCAAAATTGTGCATCTATAGCATAGTACTTAAGTTGTGTATTAAAACCAGAGGTGCATGGGTGCAGTGCTTTTTACAAACCAAACACTAAGCTTCATCTGTTTCTTAGAGAGATTAGATAGTCAATTAGATAGTAAATTGTCCTTAAAAGAGCTGTGAAAATTTGAAAATAAAGTTTTCCCTGAAAATATGCTGCCATCGTTATTGGTGGATTTTAGTTCCTTCTGTCCTCATTCCTTCATTTATCAAACCTTACTAGTGGTCTTAAACTTCTTTTGAGGATTTCAGACTGAAATACCCATCTACTTTAGGTCCTTTCTTGTGATGGCAACTGTGTTATGTTTCTGATGAAGGCAATCTCCTGTTTAAAGCTCCAGAATAACCTGCCTCTGGTGAACATTGTCAGTCAACACTTAACTGCCTTCTGTCCTGAGGCAGAAGTGCTTTTCTCCCTATCTTTGAAGTTCTACATATAGTTGTTTTCATATTTTCTTTTCCATATATGTTTTATTCTTTTTAAATCCTGCTGACTTACAATGTTCTATGCTAGTACTCTTTGGGGGTATATAATTACAAACCTCCTGAATTATTGTGTAATTTGAATGCCAAGATTTGCATTTGTTTTTCTTCTAGTTGAAGATGAAGAAGAAACAATTGAAGAACAAGAAGCTAAAGAAGGAAACATAAACCATCAAACTGAATTGTCTAATCTAGCCAAAGAAGGTAGGCATGTGGCTTGATTCTCTGTGGTGGGTTCTGAAACAGCAGGTGAAAACATGTAGCAGTTATTATATTTGTAAAGAGGATTATAGGTGAGAAATCGAATATATTCAGATGTTCAGTCCTGTGAAGTCAGTGTTTATTTTTTCTGTTTGGAAAGCTGCAGCACTTAGTTCATGGGACGATGATGGACATCTGTACTTTATAAAGCAGTCCATGTAATTAAACTAGTTATCACACAAGGTGGCTTGAGAAAAAGTATTTCTCTACTGAAGCACTGCATTAAAACCCTACACCAAGACTCTCAACCGAAGTTCTAGGAGTGCATGATAAACACTTAAAGCCAGGCTTGTATCAGAGAGAACATGAACATTTTATTATCAACTGTCTTGAGTGTCTCAGAAGGGTTTTGTCACTGACCTGATAGGTCTGAAATGGCCCTGAAGTGCTGCTCTTGAGGGGATATAAATGCTTGAAGGGAAGGGGCTTTTAGGGACAATGCTGTGACTGGCAGCTCTCTTTCATTAGCAACATAACTGCTGTGCTGAGCTTGATGTGTCCAAAGTATCCCGTAGGGATCATGTCACTTACGTGGTAAAGGCCTTGCTGAATTTTAGAGGCAAGTTTCCCATTAAGCTGAGCATGCCTGGCAATTAATATGCAGTTTCCAAATCTGTTTGTTTGGTCTGTTTGGCAGCTTAGTGGCTGCAACAAACTGGCCAGTTGGAGGGATTACAACTCTTGGCCAGTCAGCCAAGTTTCTAATGAGGATGTTTCCTGATTGATTTGCCACTGCCAGCATGCACATTCCCACTTCCCAAATCAGACAAGGGATTGTGGAGCTGCTGTTTAGAAGGGCTGAGATACAACTCAGTTTTGAGACTTTGAAGTCTTGACTTGTCTTCCACTCAGCTGGTTTTGATGCCCCTACCTTCCCCACTGTGGGTTTACTAAGGGTTGCAGCGTGGTTTGTAATAGAGTTACAAGCAAACTGGGTGAGCAACTGCTTGGTGTAATGCCAAGTGTTCTATGTAATCAAGGTTATTAAATAAATACTGCTGTCATCCACCAAATAATTACTTCTTAGATTAACTGATTAGAGAACTGCCTTTATACAATTGTGAAGAATGTCATGAAAATAAAATACTTGGTATTGATTGTTCCAATTTTTGATATTTTTTAAACTTGCGTCCCTTAATGACCTTCAGCTGAATTGCCTCTGGAAGATTTGGTAAAGATGTATGAAGGTGCCTTTGCAGAAAATTTTCACTGGCCCCAGCCAAAGCCTGACAGTGAAGAGGATAGCAGTGAGGAAGGTAAATTAATTCTTGTTTAGAAGAAGTTGCGCTGATTTACAGGGTGAAATAAGTTGCTTGGCTCTTCAGGTCTCTGTTAAAAGACGTTTTATTCTAGTGGAAAACATACTTTGAGTGAATCACATTTGAAATGTTTCAGTTCATGAAAAGAGAGTATTGTTTGCTTGTCTTAAGGTCAAGATTCTTAGGAACAGTAGTGAGCCATGGAAGAGCCTCTCTACACTGAATTAAACAGCACACTCCATAGGTAGCTATAATTACACATCTGTTCTGTCCTTAACATGAGCTACATATTTGAGGGTAGGTTTTGACCAGTATGAGAGGACTTCCCTAGAAGTTGTGAAAAGCTAATGGTCATGTTAGCCTAGCTAGTGTGAATGTCCACAACATTTACATGATCCTGGGCACAGGCTATCTTCATGTTACCTTCACTTGCTTGAAAATCATGGAATTGTTTTTAAAAGTTAGCTACCTGCTTTGCTTGCGCCCTGTCTGAATTCTAATCATCTCAGTTCCTTTCTGTAACTGATGCTTAAGTTTATTTTAGATGCCAATGTAATTTTTCTCTCTCCTAGAAATGGAAGACCACATCTCTGAAAGGGAAAGTCCCCAAAAAGAAGTTGTCCTCATAGACTCCCTTCTCAGCATTGACCAGTACAAGGGCATAGACAGGTCAAGTCCTCCCAAGAAGCACATGCGAGACATAGCAGAAGTTGCTGCTGCAGCAGAGATGCTGCTACCTAAAGGCAGCTCCAGGATAACAACAGCAGTAAGAATCCCTATTTTCTGCTACTGTGTGTTCTTATGTTTACATAAAGAATATTTTTTCATAATTTTGCAGATTCTAGCAACAAATTGCAGTGATTTTTTCTTGTTTTTGAACTGTAGAATGGTTTTTATGCCTTGTGCCATGCTCTGTGAATTTAACTCAGAAAAAAAAACCCCAATCATTAATATTACAGGTAAAATACAACACTCCATCGCTGCTATATGGGTCTCTCAGAGAATATCAGAAGATTGGGCTTGATTGGCTAGCAAAGCTGTACAGGAAGAATCTCAATGGCATCCTGGCAGATGAGGCTGGGCTTGGAAAAACAGTGCAAATTATTGCCTTTTTTGCCCACTTGGCGTGTAATGAAGGTAAGTTCATTTGCCTAAAAATTTTAGACAGGTACCAGGTCTAGCATTGTCTTTGTCAATTGTAACCTAGGGTCATGTTTTCTTCTGGTGAACTATATCAAACTTTAGTTAAAGTTTACAGTAACATTATGACAGAAAAACTTTGTTAGGTAGTGTGATGTAGGGTTGCCTTCTAATCAAGTAGAATCTGCTGTTACCTTTTGGTGTTAACTGCTATGTTTCCCTTCTGCAGGGAACTGGGGCCCTCACCTTGTTGTTGTACGGAGCTGTAATATACTGAAATGGGAGCTGGAATTGAAACGCTGGTGCCCAGGGTTGAAAATACTTCTCTACTTTGGGAGCCAGAGGGAACTTAGGGCAAAAAGACAGGTACTGTATTTTGAAACTCTTGAAGTGTTGTCTAAGACCTGTAGCTTGCATTTATCTATACGTTCCTTATGTTGTGATGCAATATGAGAGGTCTTCATAAGTTGTTCTACAAAGTTATTCTCACCTCGGGTTCTAGATTTTCAAAGGCATTTTTGGAACCCCTTGGCATTGAACAAAATATGCAATACTTCACCTGCTCTCTGAACTAATACATTTCAAAGAAAGACTTTCTTTTAGAATGGGTCATAGTGTCTTTCTCTTCTTAGTGAAGAAATAGCTGGTTGGAAGATATTTGAGAGTTCTGCCTTAACTTTTCAGTCTCGTCATCTTTTCTTCTCCATAGGAATGGACAGAACCCAATAGCTTCAATGTGTGTATCACTTCCTACAAGCAGCTGTTCAAAGGCCACCCAGCATTTATGAAAATGCGATGGAAATACTTAATAGTAGATGAGATGCAGCAAATAAAGAATATGACTGAGAAACACTGGGAGGCACTGTTCAGTCTCCGCAGGTATGGAGCAGAGAATTGTCTTCCTGCTGACAGTGGGTTTTTCTCTTTTCATATCACAGTTCTCTTCTTAACAGAAAACTGATTAAAAAAAGACCCTCTGCCCAAATTGCTGTGCAACATGCACCTATAGAGAGGTGCCTTTATTTGAAACAGTTGGGATTCAGAGACATACTGGGGATATTTTTGGTTCCAGTCTCATAACAGTAGAATTCTTTTTTGCCTATACTCAGTGCTCTCAAACAGATCCCCTTCTATGTTCTGATAGTCTGCAACGAGTAAGCTAGTTTAGTGGTACATTCAAGATTAAACAGATTATTTATCCTAGGGTTAATTTTATTATCTCTACTTAATTCTTCTGTGTATCTGACAAACATAAAGCTACAGTAATCAATGTTTGAATATTTTCATGATGATACTAAGTGCTGTGTCAATTAAAAAGCTCCTTTTATTCACAGCCAGCATCGTTTACTTCTGATAGACACTCCTTTGCACAACACATTGATGGAGCTGTGGACGATGGTACATTTTCTGATTCCAGGAATTTCCAGACCTTACCTAGATTTTCCAGTGAAAGCACCTAATGAGGAGAACCAGGATTATTGCCATAAACTGGTTATCAGGTTACACAGAGTATGTTGTAATTTTTTCTCATCTATCCTACTACAATAGTTAAGCTGTGTGGGAGGGGGTAATGAAAATATATCCTTCAGCTCCAAGTTTCTGTCCATTCTTAACATTTTTTTTTCAATTCGGACAGAAAATCCTGCTGAAAGCACATGGTTCTGCTACCACAAGAGTATGAATATTTCTTTTAAAAAGAATACAGGGCTCAGATTTTGAAGCATGACATGCAGAAATTAAAGGACAAGTTAATGCCTATACAAATGTGTGCATGAAAATATGATTATATATAGCATATGCAGTTTATCACATCAAATCTGTTAGGTGTGAATAAGGTTAGCTTCCTGTTGAAAAATTGCATCTTTGAAGTGAGAATTTTTTTCTCCTCAATTCTGAAACATTTCAGATGATTCAGCCCTTTATTTTGCGGAGATCAAAGAGAGACGTGGAGAAGCAGCTGACAAAGAAATACGAGCACGTGCTGAAGTGCCGCCTGTCTAATCGACAAAAAGCCATGTATGAAGATGTCATATTACAACCAGGGTAAGGAGCTAGAACAGTAAATAAAAAATGGTCTCACTTTTATTGCTTAAGCACGTAAATAAGTTGTCATGCCTGAAAGTGTTTTAGTGTTTTTCTGAAATTTTCCATTATGACCAGTGACTAGAATGTGATTGCACTGTAAACTAGAATTCCAGGCAAGTGGTGCTATGGCCTTATGAAAAACATGCATTTACCTCTGGAACCAAAAAAGCAAGTTGTAATGGTCAGGTTTGCTGCTATTTTGTTTTAGTATTTGTCTCTGATGAGTGGTTCTTCTTTTTTTTTTTAAAGCCTAGTATATTTTCCCCCACACCTACCCAAGTGGTAATTGATAGGTGTAGATATGAAACAGAAACAAAGCAGGTAAGGGATAGAGAACTGCATTGGTTGTATTGGACTCTAAGGCAGCACTGGTTCTTAAGTTTCATGTTTACTGATTTACTTTTGGTACAGTTCTGCTTAAAGTGCTCTGGAAAGACCTAGGTAAAATCTAAACTTGTTTTAAGACTAATGCATTGCACATTCTCACCTCGCTGATTTCGGGACACCTCCATAAAAGCCGTACATAAATCAGTGTATTTCTGTGTAATTTAATTGGTAGGACTCAAGAAGCCCTCAAAAGTGGACACTTCGTCAGTGTCCTGCACGTCCTGATGCAGCTGCAGCGGATTTGTAATCACCCTGATTTGATAAACCCCCGGCTTTCAAGCACGTCTTTTGTGTCAGAAACACTGGAATATAGAACAGCATCTCTGGTACTGAGTGCCCTGGAAAGGGATATTTGGAAGGTGAGTAGAAAAGTTAATTTTTTTTTTTTTCCTCTCTTAGTGCCCTGGAAGAATTTCAGTATTTGTATTGTTTTCACATATGTGATAAATCTACCTGAAGTTTATAAATAGAAGGAATTCACTGTTCTGTAACTGTGCCTACCAAGTGTGTACTTGCTGAATCACTTTTTTTGTACTAGTGGTTTGAGCTTTCCAAGACATTTGTAAACAGTAATTTTTCATTAACTACTTGGTCAAAGAGAAATTAGCTTTGCTTTCATCATGTTTACTCATGTTTGTAGGAATTTTCCAACACTGAAAACACTCTGGATAGCACAGTGCTTATTTATGGCATTCTGTAATTTTCGCTTTCAGTAGCTAAAGGAAAGCAAGACTTTCTCTTTTTCATGAGACAGTAAACACTCTGTTTCAGTGACTAAATTAGTGCATTTCTGTCAATCCATTAGAAGTACCACTATTTCTGTTATTGTTAAACAACTGATACCCCTCTTTGAGATGATCAAAGGAAATAATTGCATTAGAGAGAACTGTGAGTAATGGAGTAGCTGAAGTTTTTTGATTGATTTTATTTCCATCCTTCATATTTTTCTACTTCTAAATTATAGTTCACCATTAGAGTTTGATAATTAAAAAACACCTGCTAAGAGTTCTACTTAATTCTTTGGAAATTATGATAAATGAAGAATTGTTAAATATGCCTTGCTTTGATTTCTGTAACTGGCTAATGATTTCAGCTCTTCTTCTGTTGCTTGAAATGGGACTGTCAATTTAAGATGTATTTCCAAGGTTTTAGGCAGTTCTGGCTAATAATTAATAGTTTACTTTTTAAACTTACACCTTTTGCTTATAAAGTTATGAAGTGAGTATATAGAAATTTAATTCAGCATAGAAGATAGAGGACTTAACTCTTTGGGTCATCATATAAAACAAACCTTATTTTACAATATCCCTAGGAATCAGATCTGTCTCTTTTTGATCTCATTGGAATGGAAAACAAAATGACTCGTTATGAAGCACAAATGTTGCCCAAACAAAAGGTTACTAGAAAGCTGATTGAAGAGATCTACAGCTCCCCATCACCACCAGCTAGACCCACCCCAGTGAAGCTCAAACCAAGCAGGTATGTACTTCTGCATTCCTTTTAAGTGAGAATTGCAGCAGGATAAGGTACTTTTGTTACAATCTTTACAGAATTCTGTCTGCATCTCTGCTAATGTGATTCACACAAAACCTGAGGCTTGACTTGGGATTTTATTCTTCTCTTGCTTTCTTGTTAACCCTTGAAAATAAGGATTGTTTTAATAGTTTCTTGAGGCATACTATTCCACTGGTAATTTGTTGATGTATTTCTTGTAGTTTTTACTACATCAGCAGATGAGCTTTGTTCTTGAGGACCTTGTTTATGACAAATGAGTGTTTTGCCAAATTAGCATGGAGATAATTCAAGACTAACCTGGGCCTACAGTGTTAGTTCTGGTTGCAGTGTTATGTAAGAGACACATAAAGTTTTATAGCAGTAAATTTTTGAAGAGTATTTCTCTCCTAGTGAAGTAGTGATCTCGGAGTAATATGGAACTGTTTTTGTGATGCAAAAGAGCTGCCTGATGACCTGCGGAATGTTACTGTCTCTCTGGAAATGATATGAGAGCCCTGTTCTTTTTCCAGATACTGAGGTAGCCTCTTGAAGCTGTTTGCTGTATTTCTGATGCATCCTGCATTAAACTGGATGCACGGCAATGAAAGTTTTCCTTCTTGGACTTAGCAAAAGCTTTTTAGAAAGTCCATTCAGGAAGTTGCTGAACTGATGAGTCTCACCAGCTCCAGCCAACTGCAAGAAGGGGATTTACATCTGACACTGTCAGTTTATACTGTGCTTGGGTGACAGAGTTTATTTGTAAAGGCCAAACTGTGATCCTCCCATAGACTTTGACTTTTCATTTTCTTTCCAGGTTGTTCCAGCCTGTTCAGTACGGTCAGAAGCCCGAGGGCAGGACTGTAGTTTTCCCAAGCACTCAAGTCCAGCGCACGGTGACCACAGCGACGGTGACTCAGCAGGGACAAGTACGAGGCAGATCACCCATAGCCACGGTGTCTTCAAATCAAGGTAAGAGAGTTAGTGCTACCTTGGTCATCTCCATCTCTGCATAGACAGGTACAAGTTAGTCTGTTTAATAGAATTCCTTTTCCCTCTAGCTTAATGGTCTAGAATACTAATGGCTTAAAAATACCAACAGACTAATTGCCAGTAAATTTCCCCACTAGTTTCTACAGTATGATCTGCCATTATAATGCAAAACGAAGCTTTGTGTAACCTGTTAGCATATGGAGTAAATAAAGTTGGTATTTAAACCCCAAAGACATGTAATGTTCTGTCAAAGATGGGAATTTACAGTGCTTTAATGTATTTATTTAGCCTTTAAACAATGCTTTCCAAATAGATAATGTTGTAAAAAAGGATGGAGTAAAAGGTGTGGCTAGAAATCCCAGTCTGTAAGGACAAAGCCGTTCCTGTAGCCGTTTTAATATCCTGTTGGAAGGTTTCTTTTTAATGCAGGTTGTTTAAAAAGAGTGGAGTTAAAACCTCTAACAGCTTGCACAAACCACCCTTATTGATTGCAGCCGCAGCAGCACAGTTTCAGACAACTCAGGCTTCCACCAGTGCTCCAAGACACCAGCCCGCAGCGACCTTCACCACAGCAACTAGCACAGCCAACCCTGTGAAACCGCGGGGCCAGACCTCTGCGCCGGCCGCTCAGCCAGGCCAGGCGCAGCCACAGCCACAGCCCCCCCCGCACACCATCCAACAGAGTGTGCTGCCTCAGAGGCTGGTTCTCACCTCTCAGGCCCAGGCACGGTTGCCTAGTAAGTGGCCTCCCCTTTCAAGGTTTCTCCCACTTTTGTACTACAATGAGGTTAAGTTACTAGGCACCCTAAGATGTGTACAGAATCGTTGTTTTTTTTTCACTCTTCTGATTAGCCTTGCTCAGTATGTTGCTTTATGACCAAGGAAAATCGAAAATTGGATAAGAAACAATAGAATTGCTGTGGACATACATTAGCGGTGTCAACTTAATCTCCTGTTTCTGCATGTTTCTTCTGCTGGCAAGACTTCCTTCAGATCAAATGTTTTAGCTCTATCCTAATTATTCCTTTCATGTTAAACACTAATCCATCTGCTAAAGGCCTCTCTCGCAGAGAGGAACGTCGCAACTGTTAGGCAGAGAAAAGCGATGAGGCTTTGCTTTAAGGTTGTATGTGCACTGCCTATTAGCATGTGTATAGAGTACTGAGCACTGATGTATTAATTTTATCTCTGGGGTAAATGCACTGCCTTTACAAAAGCCAGATTTTCACACCAATATTTTCTCGATGTTGTAAAACTTACTGCTTAAATGCCTCTAACCTCTCTGCATTTAAATCACAAAAAGCTTTGTCCTTTGTCACTTTAAAGCTTTTTGGTTTGTCTAAATGCAGATTGCTTAATATAAATCATGTTTCGTTTCAAATGTGTATTCATATGTGTGACTATTTTAATTTTTTTCTCAAACCTTCCCTCATGCTCTTGAAAAGGCAGTGAAAATCACTTTAATGTCTATACTTGTTCTGTTACAAAGTGTCACATGAGTTTTCAGGTAGCTCTTAACTTTTTTACTAATGGAAGTGGTAATTTCTAAAATGTTGATGTTCTTACCCTTTAAACAATCAGCTTCTTTCCAGTTTGTGCAACAAATATAGAAAGCAATACCTGCTTAACTTTTATATGACACTTTTGATGCACTAAGTATAATTATGCATGGAAGGCGCTTCAGCACCAGTTTACTAACCAAAACGTAGAACTGTGAATACTGAACAACTCGCCTCCCACTTTGGTTTTTTTTTTTAATGCCTGTTTCCCCCTTTAACAGGTGGTGAGGTAGTAAAAATAGCCCAGCTGGCTTCTATAGCAGGAGCACAAGGCAGGATCGCTCAGCCAGAGACCCCGGTAACTCTGCAGTTCCAAGGGAACAAGTTCACTTTATCTCATAGTCAACTTCGCCAGCTCACGGCAGGGCAGCCCTTGCAGTTACAAGGTACTTATTTCAAAACAGGGAGTTTTCCATTATTTAGGATGCTCGTGTTTTGATGTGGGCAACACATTCCTTATTGCTGTATGTTAAGGAGATTTTTCTGTCCACAGTGCTTATACTGCTCTGCTCTTCCTGTTTTCTCTGTGAGACAGGGATGCCAAGGGTGCTCAGGTTTAAAAAATAAGTGCCAATCAAATGAAAGACATGGTTACTTTCCTTTTCTCTATTGCTTTTCAAAATTTAATTATTTAAGTTGTTTTCACATCCATGCAATGCAACTAGAGTAAGATGAGGCATTATTTGATACGAGCTCCCTGGTGAGCAGTAACTGACAAAGCTGAGGACATTCTTGGTTTGTTCTGAAATGGTGCAAATAATAATCCAAAATTGGTGTGCCTCAGAATTTTGACCCAACTAGTGCCCTCACCTGAATGCTCTACCTACAATCTATTTTGCCCTCAAATTTCCCTTGCTAGTGGTATGTGTTGCTGAATTCAGGAGAACCTGGATATCTTGATTTTCTGTGGCCAAAATAATAAATTTTTTGGTTGATTTGGATTTTGTCTAGATTCTGTATAAATACCTAGATTAGAATGATACCCCTATGATAACAATCTCTTCTTTAACTGTGAAGACCTGGGTGTTTCCCTCCCGTTGGATGTTGTGGCAGATTGGTGTAATGAACTTGTCTGGGAAAATTTAACATAGTTGGAAAGAGTAATGATCTATTTGTAACAGTAACAACTTTTGCTAGAGAATACTCTTTATTGTTTTCCACTCCATCCACCTAATCTGTTTTAAAATCCTCCCCTACAGGAAGTGTCCTTCAGATTGTTTCAGCACCTGGCCAGCAGTACCTGAGACCTCAGGGCCCAGTTGTCATGCAGACGGTTTCCCAAGCAGGAACTGTGCAGAATGCTCTGAATGCATTAGGGAACCAGCATCAGGCAGGTGCCCCAACTTCCACAGCAGTGACACAGCAAGGTGGGTTTTCCAACCTGAAGAACTGTCTCTGTCTAAATATTCGACTACTAAAATCACATTGATATATAACTCTGTGTTGTTAGGAATCATAATTCCGTAGGTGGAGTTCAGAAGGAGGTAAACTATGAGGCAAATCCTTCTGATTTGTGTGTGATGTGTACTGGAGTTTTTAGATAATTTTTAGTACAAACTTGGGAATGCTTACAACTTTATTATAGTTTTTTTTTTTTTGCCAGTGTTGCCTTAAGTCAAAGTTTAGTGGGAAGAAGTGAATTTGAAATACTTCGCAAATTTTGCAAAGAAAAATCGAGTGATTATTTTTTATACAGTGTCCAGCAGTTCTCTCCATTTTTTCACACTGATTTTGCTTTTGTCTAATTGTCTTCACTTCTCTCGCTGTTCAAGGTACAGTCTTCCCTTTCCCTCTACAAATGTTGCTTAGGTGTTTTGTGCCTTGATGCAAATGTAATCAATTCTGGCTTAAAAATACAGCCAAGATGTTGATCAAAAATAGTAGAAAAATTAATGCATTTACAACAAAACAGCAGATTTTTAGATTTTATAAATATATAATT
>VWZG01000595.1:67061-87659 GCA_013396735.1 Grallaria varia
TTTTTTTTATATAAACAGACTGTTTTCTGTTCCATTTTGATGTATTAATGTGGCCTCGAAGATTGTATTTTGACTTTCTGAAGAGTAAACATCTCATCATAAAAATGGGAATATTAGCTTGTTTGTCATAACATGGAAAGGCAAAGTTTAAAGCTCTGCATACTCCTTGGAGTCTGTTATTTTCCATGTAAGGGTTGGCACCTACTTGGTAACTCAAATGCAATTCTCCATGGGTATATTGGGTCACCACTAAATACAGTTTCACAGAGACTAGTGGATGGTTGTGCTGCTATTCCAGGACAGTCAGTTCTGATGGGGAAGACTTTCTGGCTGAGATAGAAACCTGTATTTCTATCAAGAAAATAGCTGCTATACAGGATCTGTACTAGCACATGAAGGGTGTTACTAGTTTGATGGCTTTACTTGCCCTTATAGCGTAGTTAAGTGGGAAAATGTCTGCTGGCAGTTAAATTCACAAGAACACTACTGAGATTCAATGATACGGTTTCATCAATTTGTAAATACACTGAATTGATACGTTTTCTGAAAAATCTTCGATGATTTGTTCAAGATAAATGAGAACAATCTTTTCCTGAATTATAGTACTTCTAAATGTTAATACATATTGCACTACACATGACATTTTGATTAAAGTACAAATGCAGCAGGTCCTTGTACAAAACAAAGTAAAATTTCATTGCTCTATCTTGGATTTTTGTGAAAAAAATTAGTGTTTCACTGTCAGATATCTGATGTCTAACGGAGTACAGATTTGCAATACCCAATGGACATTTAGACTAAAAATTAGTCTGCAATGATGATGTGTTACAGCTGTGAAATCTCTACTCATTGAAAATAATAATTGAGACTAGTCTTTAGAAGAATAAATAGATAAACACAGGGTTTATCCTCAGTTTGTATTCCAGGTAGAGCTGCAGTTACCAATTTGCCATCTGGTGACCTGGGAGGCATGTTAAAACCAGCACCTACACATGGACAGTCACAGGTACTTGATTGTTATTTTCTTATAGAAACACAACTTTTCAGAATCAATACTAAGTCCATCAAATAGCTGGAAGCTATAATTTACAAAGATAGAATTAATTAGGAACTTTGATAATTACAAAGTAGGTAAAAACTTTTTTCAGTGTTTCAATTTGACAGACCTGATGCATTTTCATCTATAGTCTGTAGTTTAAAATAAATTCTGGTGTATAAAAGCAGCTGACAGCTTTCTTGTGCTGTGTTCTTGTGATGTATTGTAATCATGTAGTAATGCAGAAATCATAAGATTTTCTGTGTTTTGAACACGAAGGCAATCGGTCAAATTTTTATAGATTTCTAATATTTGCAAATTTTATTTCCAAAGTTATGAAAATGTGCATTGAAAAAGTAAGAAAATACTAAACTAAGATAGAATTGACTCTCTAATATGAATTGAATTTAGCTGCAGTCTTCAGATTTTTTCTGAAATTGATGCCTTTTCTGATTGGTCTTAGTAGTAGTTACACTGTGGGATGCTGGTGGTATAAAGCACACAGTACCCTGATCCTGAGTAGCTTCATTCTAAAGGAACTCATATTCCTTGGTGGTTGTGTTGAGCAGCGAATGTGGCTTTTTCCCAACTTTTCTTGGCAAAGGAGACATATGAGGAAAAGAGCCGGCTCTTGAAGGAGCGCCTGGACAGAATATTTTCCGGCAACGAGCGCCGTTGTTCGCGGGCCCCCGTGTATGGCCGAGACGTGCTGAGTGTTTGCTCTCTGGCTGGAGACAGAAAGCCCTCCCAGCTGGCTCCCAGTGACAGCAACAGCTGGAGGTGGGCTGGCTTTGTGAACTGCTGCCTTTCCTCAAGTGCCTCTGGAGACCCAAGTAACCCACTGCATGAAATGATCCTGAGTTTGGTTCGGCAACAAGAATCTCTAAAGGATGTTGTTAACAGGTAATGTGTGACTTTGCCTTACAAGCCTTTACCACCCCTAGTTACTTTTAAAACATTCCCTTTCAAAAAAAATCTGTGTTTCTTTTCAGGAACTTGTTTAGTTTAGCCTGATTTATTTAGCAGTAGGTGATGTCCAGCATGAACATAAAAATACAAATCACTTCTGTTTCCTTTGGGATCCTTAGAATAGGAGTTTTCAGTGTCTTGTTTCTAATTTCAAGCCCAGATTCAGCTGACCATACTTAAGCTTGCATTCTTATGCTTTGGATTTACTCTTGGAGGTACCTCTTGAAGCCAACTAACCAGAATTGTAGGCAGAAGCTAGTTTAGCCAAGACTGACATTTAGTGCATAGTGTTTGACATGCTGAAAATTATTGCTGCATCTCTGATTATAGATGATAATGTTGTGTCTAGCCTTTTAAATTGGTATTCCCTTGTTCTGGTGCTTTTCACAGGGCTCTCTTCGTGTTGCCAGCTGCAGTTGCTGCTCCCCCATGTTTGTATGTAGCAAATCCTCCCCCTTCCTATAGTCACAGACTGAAACTCCTTAAGCACAGCCTGAGGCAGAAGGCAACTCCACACTTGCATCAGTTGCAACAGCTGACAACTCCTCACTTGCTGCAGTTCCCTGACCTCCGACTGGTGCAGTATGACTCAGGTAAAGGGGGACATTTGCTGACAATATTCCAGTAATTCCCTGTGTCACAGAAATGGAATTGCTATATAGAACCATTATTGGTTTTCTTGTTTGAATTATAGGAAAACTAGAAGCTCTTGCTGTCCTGCTTCAGAAGTTGAAATCTGAAGGGCGCCGCGTGCTCATTTTGTCACAGATGATTCTGATGTTGGACATACTGGAGTTGTTCCTGAATTTCCATTTCCTCACGTTTGTGAGGATTGACGAATACGCTAACCAGGAGCAACGGCAGGTAAGTGTGCCCTAACAGCTGGCCATTGGTACAGCAATGTGTGCTGCTCAGGCTTTTGTACACTACAGCAGGGGCAGGAAATCTGCCTCGTTCCTGACTCAGTTTGAAACACTTGGACTTGGTTTTGTCTGTTTTCTATTGAGCTATAGTGAATTTGGTTTGGTATTTTATTTTGGTGTATGGTTTATTTACTCCTTGCTTTGATTCCATTTTTGTAGGAGTTGATGAAAATCTTCAACAGAGACAAGCGCATTTTCTGTGCCATCCTTTCCTCTCACAGTCGTTCCACTGGAGTCAATCTTGTTGAGGCAGACACTGTTGTGTTCTATGACAATGATCTAAACCCAGTGATGGATGCAAAAGCTCAGGAATGGTGTGACAGAATTGGGAGATGTAAAGATATCCATATATACAGGTGATGGTTACAGTGAACGTCTACTCTTTAACATGCTTTAATATAAGGTTATCTTAGTGCTGCCCTGTATGACCTGGAATAAAGTGGAAACAGTGCTGAAAACTTAACTTCAATGTAGGAGATGCCAGGGTGTCATATGAAAATGGTGGCGGAGGGGTTTAACACCAAATGTGGTGACTGAATCATACCTGCATGGGTTTGTCTCTTGGTCTACATGGAATTTCTCTAGTGAGATCCTTTATATTGTTAGGAGTTTTTTTTTAATTATGTGAATTATTAAAAGAAAGCTTTAAAGCAGAGCTGGTAGTGATTTGGGGTTTTTTTATGGGACTCCGCCAGAACTAAAAAAAAACCCCACCAACTACTACATTTTTAAGAGTTCAGTGTCAGTCTCTAAGGACAATTTATCTTTTTGTTTCTGAATGCTGATTTAGAAATGACTTATCAAATTTCTATACTTTTTCCTTTTTATTTTAGGCTTGTCAGTGGTAATTCTGTAGAAGAGAAACTTTTGAAAAATGGCACGAAGGACTTGATCAGAGAAGTAGCTGCTCAGGGAAATGACTATTCAATGGCCTTTTTAACACAGGTAAGTTAATATTCAGAATACATTGGAAATTCCGCTTGCAATGTTTAATATTCGAGCATCGATGTTGGAATGTTTAATAACAGTTTAGTAGAAGTCTGGGCTAGAAGTAAGCATGTTAGATTTCATGATTGCTTATGTATCTCTCTTTTTTTTCTTTCTCTTACCAAGCAAACAATTCAGGAATTGTTTGAGGTTCATTCTCCTATGGAGGATTCTGGATTTAGAGTGAAAGCAGAAGAATTTGTAGTACTTTCTCAAGAGCCATCTCCAGCAGAAAATATTTCACCTAAAGTTGCAAGACCATTCATAGAGGTAATTGTTAACACATGCATTAAAAATACAGCTGTGCAACACTAGTATTAAGTAGCTGTCTAATCTCGTTTTATTTGGGTAATTCTGTCAGTCTCTTTTTCTGACAGTTTTATGGTTTTTTGTCATTTTTGTTATGATAAAGTTTCCAAAGGCCCACAGCTGAGTTTTATATTTTCTGGGGACTGTTTCTCTTGCCGCAGCAGAGTCTTACTCTAGAAATTTGTGTTGCATTTCAGTGAACTTCCTATGGGGTTTCTTTCCATACTTTTGAAGTCTTAATTATTTTTAAATTCTTTCTCAAAGGCCCTCAACAGTATTGAACGAGAGGATGAGGAGACAAAAGATCACATACAAGAAATAGGAACTGAGTCAAGCATTGAACCTTTAATCTCTGAGCTCTACGAGACAAAATACTATGAAGAGCCCTCACAGCTGCAGGAGTTAGTTGCTGTTGTGGATCAGGTACAGTGACTTTCCATGAATATCTGGTTAAAAAGTAGTGTGTAGTTCAAATATTTCAGTTTGGCCTTAAAGCAACTTTTTTGTCTGTGGGATTGATACTTCCATGAAATGGATGGGAGATCTCCCACTGATTTGAGGTGTTAAGCATCAGATAGAGAGATAGGTTTTAAGGAGAGCTTTGATACTTTAGATAGCATTTCTTTTATTATCCTAAAACTAACGTTCTTTTCCCCTTGCTATGTTCTCTCAGCTGACTCCAATTGAGAAGTATGCTTTGAATTATCTAGAGCTCTTCCACGGTTCAGTTGATGAGAATGAGCCACGGTTGAATGAGGTAAAACAACCAATCTTTCTTCTCCATGTTGTTCTGTGAGAGAACAACATTTATTATATTTTCAATATGAAATGAAAGTTTCTCCAATGATGTGGAATGTATTATAGGCACTTCTGTCATCTTTTCTTGCAATACTTTATGAAGAGCATAATGTCTTACAGAGAGCTCATTATGTTGGGATTCTCTGGTTTAAGCAGGTGTCAGTTCTTCATTTCTCTTTTATAAAATGGGAATTGCATTCAGCCTGGCTCAGCAAATATTTGTTGTACTGCGTTGATAGCGGGGGAAAAATTTCATTAATTTCAGTGAGCCTCTGTTCTGGTTGTCTTCATTGTTTAAATGAAATTCTCTGATGGCTTTATTTTGATGGTTTAAAAACCCTCAACAGAGACCAAGAAGTATCCTGTAAATGATTGTGAAAGTGTGTGTTAATAAATTACAGTAAGATTTCTGTGCTGGTAAATGTCAAAGTTCAAGGAGATTGTAAAAAAAATAAATAAATTGATGACTTCTAATCCATTGTCTGTTACTGCATAAAATTTCTGAGGAGTCTTACTTTCATCTAGATGGAATTGAAGAGTGCAAAGAAAGCTTGGGAACTCCAGCATATGAAGGAGTTGAGGGAAAAAGAGCAAAAAATGCTTTGGGAGGATGAAGAGGAACTTCTAACCTACACTCGGGAGGATGCATACCACAAAGTAATTCCTGATTAGTCTTGTTTTTCTTGATAGTGTATTTCTTAACAGTTACTCTGAGAATACCATTTCCTTCAGGGTTCACTTGGATCATTTGAATTGTGTTCTCTTTTTTGCTTTTTAGGAATATGTCTATGAAGGTCCAGATGGACAAACTGAAA
Organism: Grallaria varia; assembly: GCA_013396735.1. Classification (NCBI taxonomy): domain Eukaryota; kingdom Metazoa; phylum Chordata; class Aves; order Passeriformes; family Formicariidae; genus Grallaria; species Grallaria varia. Next base: position 72,899 of record VWZG01000595.1, read on the forward strand.
TTATGCCGGTAAGTAAAAACAACGCCAGGCAACCTAAAAGGACTTTTTATTTTTTGAAGCATAACAATGAATGGAGAGTTAATATTGCAGTACTTAACAAATATTGTTCTGTACAGCTTTGGACTCCTCCTACTCCACCTCAGGATGACAATGATATCTACATAGATTCTGTTATGTGCCTGATGTATGACACCACCCCTATTCCAGAATCAAAACTGCCTCCAGTGTATGTCAGGAAGGAGCGTAAACGACACAAAACAGATCCGTCTGGTAAGGGTTTGCTCAAAACTGTTCTGAGATTTATGGCTGAAAGTTAAAAAAATTGGGATTTTTCATACCTTCTACGGGTCTAGTAAAGATTGAATTTGCAGGTTTGAAGAGAGAAAATTCTGGTCTTACATGGCCTTAAAGCAACAGAGTCACTGGAAGGCCCAGTTCTTATGATGTGTCTTCTATTCAGACATATAGGTGTCCTTAAAGGGACAGTTTTAGAAAACAGACATTCTACTGTGTGAGTTAAGACAAGGCTCGTCTTACTTTATACCAGGCTCTGTTTAATTGCTCACTATGGTTTTCAGAGGGAGTGTGGAACACTCTGTACATGTTGGAGCATTTTGCAGCTGTAAGTAGAGGAATCAAACAATGGCAGTATCTGTTTGCCAATAGCACTTCATTTTTTGTCTTAGCTGCAGGTAGGAAGAAGAAGCAACGTCATGGAGAGACAGTTATTCCACCTCGTTCTCTTTTTGATCGAGCAACTCCAGGAATGCTGAAAATGCGCCGAGAGGGCAAAGAGCAAAAGAAGAACATCTTGTTGAAACAACAGACGCAGTTTGCAAAGCCTTTGCCTACTCTTGTCAAACCAGCCACTGAGGCTGGACAGGATAATCCAGAGTGGTTGATCAGTGAAGACTGGGCACTTCTGCAGGTCAGATAATACCTGCAATTTCTGCTGTTACTATGTTGTTATTCCTGTACTTTATCTCTTCAAGATTATTTCTGATTCTTAATGGCATGTTTGGCATTTTGCTGACCTAACTCAGAACAGATTGCCTGTCATTTATGTTCTTCTAAGGAGAAATCTAAGGTTAAACCACAAAACGTATGATTAAGCCCTGTTTTTGTTTTAGAAACCACTTACGTTTCAGATTAGTTGTGCTGGCTGGACATAGGATAACACAGCTAAGGTTCTCCTCACTTTTGAAAGGAGAGCAGCACTTGAATGGCAGCTCTCTGTTCCTCTCATACAAGTCCCCAAGTGTTTCCTTGCACATCAATCTGCATAATAGCACTTCATGCTTATTTTCTCTCTGTGAACACAGGTGAACGCCGAGCCTTAGCCCTGAGCTATCTCTCTCATTGTGGTAATGGTGTGTGGACACATTCAGATAAGGGCAGGCTTGGAAGATGGGAATGATTTGTCTTCTGAAGCTTTTGTGCCTTTATCTGTTGCAGGCAGTGAAGCAGCTGCTGGAGCTTCCTTTAAATCTTGCTGTTGTGTCGCCAGCACACACTCCCAACTGGGACCTGGTCAGTGATGTTGTTAACTCGTGCAGCAGAGTCTATCGCTCCCCAAAACAGTGCCGGAACAGATACGAAAATGTCATTATCCCAAGGGAAGAAGGAAAGGTGAGTTTATATAGAAGGATGCGTCTCTATTTTTTACCTTAAGTTTGTAGTTTTTTTTCCTTATCTCCATAAACACTTGTTTGGTTTTTTTTTGTTAAACGTTTCAACAGTGTAAATAAATAACTTTTAAAATATTTTTAAATTATTCTCATCAGGATTTCCACTTATTTTATGTGATTTCATTGAAAAGAAAAAGCACCTGAACAAAATCTTCCACAAAAGATCATCTAACTTTCCTTCTTATTTTACAGCTAATGTACGAAGCTAATCCTAAAAAGAAGACAAAAAGTATTTATAAGGTGTGCATTGGTATTCTTTCAAAATCAAATCTAGACACTGTGGTATTTAGCAGCAATGGAGGTGGGCAGATAATTCATATGAGATCCATGTTGAGTGTTACTTGAGTTCTGAAACATCAATTAAAATTCCAAATTTATTTTTCCTTTCTTTGTTGATACAGTGGATTGACACCAGACTTCAGCTTTTGGATTTGATAGATAAATTTTAGATCATGCAAGAAGTTTGTGATTTCACTTAAACTGTAGTGGGTACTTTTCCACCTAACAACCACTATGTAACTTATCCTGATGGTACTTAAGATGTGTAAGAATAAACTTCATGCTAGAGTCTAAGTGGATTACAAATATATAGTGAATTTGATGCCTGAAACACGCTTTAGTAAATGAGGATGCTAGGATGCTACAGAAGCAAATTCCATGATTATGAACACCTTCTTCCAAATCACACAGCACTTTAGTGACAGAGCTGGGCAGAGAATCTGGAACTTCTGCTGTAGTCCCATTCTCTGACTGATAAGGAGGTTTGTCCCTGACTGGCAGTTTCTGCTTAGGAGAAACCAAATGTTAGAGTGGCATGGTGTGTGGATGTTAACATAGCTTTGTTGGGAGAGCAGTGCAGTGATGGTTTTGTTTTATTATCTTACGTGTGCGCTGTGCATAACTATAAACTAATGGGCTCTTGGTTTGGGTACTGAATTAAACTTGCAAAATCTAAACTAAAGCAAAGATTCTTTTTCAAATTAGAGTTTGCCATTTTGTATGTCCCCAAGTGCTGATGCCAGTGTGACCGTGAGAACTGCTCCTTATTTTGCTCTTTCTTTATATATTTCCCATAGAGTTTTGTGTAACAGTAAGTTATCAGTGACACGAGGCAGAAACCAGTCTGTGATAGATATGTTGGAGTACGTTTTTAAATAATCTACAAGCGCACCCTGTGTTTATACATAGACAAAATGCCGTGTGGGTGTGTTTGCAATTGAAAGTTGGTTTGTTTTCTTTTTTTAGACTAAAAACAGTCGCCCACTTCGTACCAATCAGATCTACGCTCAAGACGAGGGTGCAACCCACACGCAGCTTTATACTAATCATTTTGAGATGATGAAAATGATTGCAGGGAAAAGAAGTCCACCTATCAAACCTCTGTAAGTTTACCTGGGATCATTTGATCGCTCTGTTACCACAGCTTTCCTGGAAGCTGTTCAGAATTGCTCTCACAACTCAACTCTGTTCTTGATTTCTCTTTTGCATCCCGGTGTTTTTTTATTTCATGTGTTTGGGTTAGACTTTACTCACTGCAAGAATTTGCTCTTTGTCATTAAGAGCAGAACAGCACTGAGTTGTTTTTTTTCTTTAATCTACTTCATATGCTTTTGCCTTAATTGTAAACTTTTGGTGTCTATGTGATTTAGTAGTACATTCTTTGTTATGTATCTTCCTGCAGTTTTTCTGTATTTATTTAGTGTTTACTCTGTCTTTCTTAAAACGTCTGTCTGTATGCAGGCTCCAGTACTAGTGGGAATATCATGAAAACTTAACCAAAACTGCAGTGTCATATTCGCATGTCAAATTAAATAATGGTTTTAAGGTTTTTTTTGTCTCCACTAATACAGTTTTGCTCTATTTCAGGCTTGGCATGAATCCTTTCCAGAAGAATCCAAAGCATGCGTCAGTGCTTGCAGAAAGGTGGGCACTCCTTGTCTTATGAGAGTCATGAATCACTTAAAAGTGTTTTTTTTTATTTTTTAGCTTTCAGTTATTTTTAACTATTGTATACTTTGCCTTATCATTGTTTCTAGTGGAATCAACTATGATAAGCCACTTCCTCCAATTCAAGTCGCGTCCCTCCGAGCAGAGCGTATTGCCAAAGAGAAAAAGGTATGACCTCCATCTCGACTGCACATATGACTGCAGTAATTAAAAAAATCACACAGCAGAGGAGGTATGAGCAAAGCTGCCTCCTGGGACAAGTTTGGCAATACAGTAGATACTATGAGAGTTGCAAATTGTTCACATACTGGGGTTTAGATATCCAAGGCCCAAAGTGGGATCTTTCCTTGGGCCTGCTGTCACCCTCAGGCTCATTAAACAAGGATCATCTTTTTGGAAAAGATACTAAAACCATGTAAAATCTTGTTTTATTCTTGACCCTTCTGTAGCCTCCTTTCTTATATTATTCAGAAAGAGTTACTTGGCCTTGCTTGTGGGTGGTAAGTCGCTATGATACTAGTCAGGTCATGTAACTTGGACTTAGAGAGTGAGGGCAGGTTTGTGTGCTGTCTCTGCATACACACATATAATTTGTGGTTAGAATCAAAGGGGGGTTGGTTTGTTGCTTTGTTTTGTCTTTAAAAAAACACATCCTGCTTGTCCCGTGCTTGAGGACTGAAGCTCCTCTTTGTTTTCCAGGCGCTGGCTGAGCAGCAGAGGGCCCAGCAGCAGACAGGCCCACAGCCCCAGCAGCAGCAGGCGGGGCAGCAGCCAGCACAGCAGCCCACGGTGCAGCAGGCACAGGCACAGCCTCAGCCACAGCCACAGCCACAGGTAGTTCAGCAGCCACAGGCAGTGGTGCAGACTGCAGTCACTACTGTGGCCAACACAGCAGTATTGGTAAGAAAGGGAGAGCTTGGTGTCTCTGATGTAGTAACTTCAGCTCTTCTCTGTGTGCCATATTTGTGTTGGATTTTCCCTGGGAAGTGAGAGTTTTAGGTCAGTATAGTGAGATAAATGATCATTCTTTAGTGGGTTTTTTTTTTCCCCTCTGAGTATGCTGGATATCTTCTGTTTTCATCACTTATTAAGACTGTTCGTACCATTATAGCAATAGGTCTTGGCATTCTAAGGTGGAAAAACACCATGCAAGCATTTTTTCTTGTTTTAGTTTAATTTAATTTAATGAAGTCTGAGCAAATACACAGTGAGAAGTATTTATATAGAGAACTTGGAGACTAGAGAGAATATCTCTTTAAGGGCAACTCTGTTAAAGGAGTTTAAAAACCAAAACTCTATTAACTTTCGCAAAGCAAGTGGAATGTTGCATGCTACAGGATATACCATGGTGGTTTTGGTGCAAATTTGTGCAAATTTTTCATGCCTTCCTTAAATCTGGAGTTTTGTTTTAATGAGTATGATGACTGGTCTGAGGCTTTTGTTCTTAGAGCCAATCCAGTTTGCACACTAAGGTGTGCAGGCAATAGTGGTTTTATTTTGCTTGTTAAAGGGCAACAGTACTACAGATTTGCAGAAAGACACACAGGATGGGTTCTGACCCGCAAGTGTTGCTGTGTGTCTAGTGCTGAGTGACATCCGTGTGTAAGGGGTTGTCTGTGGCATGCCAGAGTAAGATATTGCTCCCTCCTGGAACAGGGATGTAAAATGGCCAGTATTTGCCACACACTTGACTTGTCTACAATGGCTCTTAGTGTGGCAGAATCCTATTATATACATTAGCTGTTGTTGATCTGTAGAATCAGTGAACAGCTGCAGAAATATCTGTACTCTAATTTTGTCACTTCTGGAATACACTGTTGTGTTAAACAGCAAGGTAGAGTGAGAGTTGTGGTCAGTTTTCTGTTGCAGTTTTTCTGAACTGTTACTTTAATTGTCTTCTAATTAGGCGGGCACCATCAAAACAGCAGGTACGGGCACGAGCATCCAGACTGGTAAGGAGACTTTATAACTGGGCATTGGAGATATTCGGACATCTGGATTTTTGTTTTCAGAACCTCACATTTAATCCTGGCTTGCTTTCAGCTACAGTGAGTGGAAATGTCATAGTGAACACGGTTGCTGGGGTCCCTGCTGCCACCTTTCAGCCCATCAATAAACGTCTGGCCTCACCTGTTATACCTGGAACATTGACTGTGAGTAGATGGTGTCACTGTTTGTGTCCCTGGACGGATCTTGGTTGCTTGATTTATCAGCATATCTGTTCTCTTCTTTAGCTGTCCATGTTGTCAGAAATTCTGCTTCTTGCAAATTTCGTGTGCATCATGGGGTCTGTATCAAACCCCTCTCCCACACCAAAGCATCAGAAGATGCGGAAAGAGTTTATTAGAAAAAAATACTTAATACTGTTAAAAATAGTTTATGGATGAGTGCTGTTAAAAGCAATGCCTTATGTCATTATCATTTTCACACTGAACTGTAGTGTTCTTTGTTAATGATAATCTTTATTACTGTTTTAATGGTTTAAGACTATGGAAGATATAAGAAAATATTTAAAGGTACCAAAACCAAATTTCTGTAATGTAGTGAAGAATTTGGTGATCAGCCTGTTTGAAAAAGATTTTAAGATGCTGATTTTAAGACATATCCAAACAGATTGAAGTGTTAGAAAGATTTGTTCCTTTTCGCTTTTGCAGGTTTAATGTTTGTTTATAAAATTATGTGGTCCATTTCCAGAAAGTTCCATAGCTTTCTGTGAGGCACGGAGACTGTGAGCAATGCTAAGTGTGTTCCTTTGCAGACTTCGGGGGGCACTGCGACTGCACAGGTGGTCCATACCCAGCAGAGAGCCACGGCAGCACCCGCCGCCTCCACCGAGCTGGTGACCATCGCCTCCACCCAGGGCGTCCGGGCGGTGACATCCGTGACAGCATCAGCCGTGGTGACCACAAACCTCACACCTGTGCAAACCCAGACAAGGTCCTTGGTGACTCAAGTTACACCAGGTAATAACTGTGTGCTTAGGGGACTTTTTCCAAAGGTCAATAAAAGGTCCCGGAATTTCTGTAGGTTGTTTGATCTCCACAGCCCCACAATATTGAAAGTCTGGAACCCAGTTAAACAGGGCTATGATTTTTAACTTGCTTTATTGTTGCTGCTCATATCCCATTTTTCTCCATTATTTCTGGATAAAGTGTTGCATTTGAGAGCTGCTTGGCCCCTAGGCATTGCATTTTAGAAAGATTATTAACAATCTAGCAGTAAAATGTTAGAATTGACTGTCTCGACTAAAACTATTGTGAAGAAAGGCGCATATATTTTATTATTTATTCTGCTTTTTCATCATGCTTATGCTAATGTGTTGTTATTTGTAGTAAGTCCACAGAGTGTGCTGGAGCAGAAAAATATGCATTGAACAGCTTGACTTTTCGGGTGAAATCAGTGAATTAAACTGAATGTTGAAAAGCTTTCTTGAGAGCATTTTGTTTTTCTTTATTCACAGCTACACCAACAGTCCAGCTGTCTGGCAAAACCATCACCCCTGCTCACTTCCAGCTTCTGAGGCAGCAGCAGCAGCAGGCTGCTCAGGTGCAGGTCCCACAGATCCAGGCTCAGGCACAAGCCCAGACTCCAGCTCAAATAAAAACTGTGGGGAAATTGTCACAGGTAAGGAAATGCTTCTGAAGTAATGGGGCACATTGCTGTCATTGTCCCGGTAAGCCTCATCAGCAGTGTGTGTTGTATCCTGTTTTCTTGGGCTAGAGTGAAATGTGTTTCTCTCTTAAATTTCGCCCTACTAAAATTCCATGCAGGCAGTGAATGACAGCTCTTTCCTAGGACAGGATGTAAAGCACTTACTGTTACTCACTAGCAACCCATTGTGTAAAGGAGTTACATTCTTAGCTCCTTGATCTTAACTATAGTCTGGTATAGAACGTTTCTCCTTTTAAGCTTCGGATTAATCTCCATTTTTTTCCTCTAAAGTAAAACATTGTAAATGATGGAAGTGTTTGATTTTTGCAGGAGCAGCTGATCAAGTTGCAGAAGCAGAAGCTGCAGCTCCCCCAGCAGCAGGCAGGGCAGCAGACACAGCAAGGGGCACAGCAGCAAACAGCACAAGTCCAAGTGCAACAGCAGCAGCAAACTCAACAGCTCACTGCAGTGACAGCACCTCGTCCTGGCGCAGTCCTCACGGGCACCACTGTGACCAACCTGCAAGTTGCTCGTCTTGTAAGTTGGTTTTGACTTTGCAAAAACAGTCTTAAGTAAGCATCTTACTTTCTTTGCTGGTTTAAATGAACTGGGTACTGATCATTCACACACACAAGTGTCCTTTGCATTGCGTAGGCAGTACAATAGGAACAGCTGTAACATTAATAGCTTTACATTGCACTTAACTACTGATACCATCTCTGAATTGGATTACTGTAGCCATTATATTTAGAAATACAGCCATTATATTTAGAAACATTTACAACTATCACTTTGTAATGACGTGTTATATGCAGCAAATATTTTTGTGCCGATGCAATAATCTTCATTCCTTACTGCTTAGACTCGTGTTCCTGCTTCCCAGCTTCAAGCACAAGGACAGATCCAGGCCCAGACTCCACAAGCAGCACAGGTGGCTCTGGCGAAGCCTCCAGTGGTGTCTGTTCCAGCTGCTGTTGTGTCATCAGCAGGAGTCACTACACTCCCCGTTACTGTTGCAGGCATTAGTGTTGCCATTGGGCAGCCTCAAAAAGCAGCAGGTATGTGAACAGGCTTGCTAAAACAATAAAATGTTAAATCCTACTTTTTAAAACGTGGGACATTTTAAGTAACGTCTTTCAAAACTTAAGTGATGGAGGTTGTGTTCCCCTTTGTTTCCAGAATTAGGTAAGAGGGTTATGCTTACATTTAACCTGGAGGTTGGCATGATTCTTTAGCCAGATGTGTTGGCTTTTCTTTAGAAATCTGTGCATGACAGTAGGTGAACAGATAGAATTTTAAAAATAAAGGCATAGTAATTTCATGATTTTTTTTAAATGCAAATTGGAAATTAGAAGAATGGTATTTCATGGCAGTCTCCTATAGTATTGACAGAGTTTTTCCTGTAGGAAGATTATTGTCAGAACATAAAGTTAGCTTACTCATACCCTTAGATAAGAAATTTTCTCCACTGTCAAAATCCATATGTCTTATTCCCATTAAAACCGACGGGTTGCTAGTGCTCAAAGCTGTGCAGATGTAGAAGCCTATAAAAAGCAGAATCTGTGTTTGCAAGCTGTGATTACTGGGGCGAAGCAATAAAATGAAGACTTTTACAGTTCTAATTATTTTTGTAATTTTCAGGAGGCCAGACAGTAGTTGCACAGCCACTGCACGTCCAGCAGCTTCTAAAACTCAAGCATCATCAAGCAGCACAGCAGCAGAAGGCGATCCAGCCCCAGGTTGCACAGGGACAAACTACTGTGCAGCAAAAGGTACTATTGTTTGCTCTCCCATTAAGTTTTGTGGTGCTTCTGTGGCTGGAAAGCTTTGGCTCTGGATTACAAGGGCACTCCTGGAGAGTCAGTCAGGGTTTCTAGGGATGAATATACTTTTTCCTGAAATGCCATGTTCTCCTGTGCCATGAGAATCTCATGATCATGAGAAGGCCATCTCAATCAGCCACCAATGTGGTTTTTTGGAAGTTCATTATTGTATGAGTGTTGTGTGTAAGAGACAACCTCGTCAGTAAATACATTAATTAATTCTGAATACTTGTATAAATGCATGAAAGCTTTCATCTAGTGTTCGTTTTGTTATTACTAATCCTGTGAGGATGTTTTTTTCAATAAATAAATGTAATTAGTCTTGTTAGCTACATACCAATTCTTGAAAATACATACATCTTTTGTAGTTATTGATGCCCTTTTTTTTTCTCTCCTGCAGATAAATGCTCAACAGGTTACGGTCCAAACCCAACAGCAGACTTCACAACAACAAAAAGTAACTTATGCTACACAACCTGCCATTAAAACACAGTTCTTAACAACTCCAATTTCCCAAACCCAGAAACCAGGTGGAACCCAGCAAGTGCAGGCCCAGATTCAGGTACAGGTAACATAGGTTTACACCCTAAACTGTACTGTGACTGGAGAATTGTAAAGATGACAGGTGAGGTAGCATTTTAGCACCCACTCATCTAAATTCTAGTCATGTGTTCATTTAAATTGACTTTTTAATAAAATCCATTGATGCTGAATATGTGGCCTTAAAGCAGGTCAGAGGAACTATAAACTGTAAGTTCACCTTTTTTCTTTGAAATAAAAAACATTGAGTCACTCCTTTTTATTAAGCAATGGATTCCATACAGTCTTTACTATGGAAAACTCAGCCAGAGTTCTTCCTGTATCTGGTGCTGCCTCCCAGCCTAATCTCTGGCTGCCAAGAGTAGGTGGCATTCACTTCTTTTCTGCACAACTGAATCAGTCTAACCAAGGAGAAAAAGAAGAGGTTAGAAATTAGAAACTTCATTCTTTCAAAAGTATATCCCATATAATGTAATCCATTAGAACTCATGTGCTTCCTTCAGTTTTATAGATAGGAGGAAATGACTATGTTGTAGTTAAAACAGCAAATATGATTTCTCTTCCTCCCCTAGTTAAGTCCTTCATTTCACTGATCTATAATGTTTTACAAACATTCAGTCTCACTGAAAATACCAAGCTGCAACTTTTCATGAGCAGGCCTTTAGAAAGGCTTTCCCGTGGTGGCAGTTTTGCCAGCTGTGGTGTTTTGTTGCTTTTAGTAGTTTTTTATTTTGACCCAATCTTTATTTCATGTCACTACAGGTTGCAAAACTCCCACAAGTGGTCCAGCAACAGGCTACTGTTGCCAACATTCAGCAGATGGTTTCAGTTTCCCAACAGGTAGGTTCTGCACTTGTCAAACATAGCACTAGAAACATGATCCTACTGAAAGCTCATTTATTTGGAATGTGTGTATTTTTCACTTTATGTGTGGCATAGGCAGTATTTTTGAACCATATAGCAAGTGCCATAAAAATGAGTCTTGAATACTGAGTCAGCTGCTGTATATTCTCTAGTCTAAAACTTTGGTAGGTGAAGCAGTGTTTGTCCTTCACTCTAGATAAGCTGAAAAACAGATTTAAAAAATTGTTTATAGAGTTTTAAAGAATTTTTAAAAATTCAAGATAGCAACTAATTGAACAAATGAGTGCCATCTGAGTGTCTTCAGCAAAAATTAGGACAAATGGAAGGTTACAGATTTTTTTGTTCCAGTTCACAAAGCTGTGCTGAGTGCTTTGTGAAAGTCAGAATGATGTGGTAGCTGTTCCAAATGTGGTCTGGCAGCAGACGGGACTAGGGCAAGAGAAGGTCAGATGGTTTGGTTTCCCCTCCTCTAATTACCAGGCATTTTAATTAACACTCTTTAGAACAATGTCATCCAGATAGTTAGCAACAGACATAACTTAGGCAATTGATTGGCAGGAATCATTTAACTTTGGATGGTGGATGAAGTTACTGCTGTCAGTGCACAAAAATCTGAGCCAATTGGCTCTTAATCTGTCACAGTTTATTGTGCAGTGTTTTAGTGCAGAATAAAATCTGTGGCTGTTTATCTTAAAATTATAAGTGGTATAAGCTGACTAATAATCACCTCAGATGTGAATGCTTCAAGGGCAAGATAGACATCAAGGAGCAGAACCCTCATCAGTCAACACGAGTTGTCCTTTGTAGTCAGTAAGAGCTCTGGCATAACTCTGGGACTGTTGGAGTCTGTGGTAAATAGACAAATAGATTCCCTCACACACACCAGTGGCAGTAGGATTAGGCCATGATAAGTACTTTTAAAACTGTGGTCTTGATGTCTGTATGGCATTCTTTTTAACCTGCATTTTTAATGCTTCCCAGTGGATTCCTTTTGGATCAGTTAAGAGTTAATTTTTACTGTAGAGAAGCCCTTGTATCTTCTCTTTGCTTCTGCATCTGATAAAGGCAGCTGAAGCTGCTCAGTTTACCTTGTCCTCAAAACAAAGAAATGTTGATTTTTTTCCTCCCTTGCTCTGGATAGAGTTATGAAAATTAGATTTCTGGATGGAGTTCAAACTATTCTACCCTAAATTGGCAGTAGCGCCTGGCAGCTGTAGTCTGAAAGGGTAATGGCAGAGACTGTTGGGAAGTCTCAGTGGCTGTATTTATTGTTACAATAAGGGTGCAGAGTCAGTGTTTTAACCTCTTTGGTCCTCTATCTGTCCCTCTGATCTTTTCCCTGTTCCTTCATTTCTGCAGTGCAGAAATTTTCCTATGCATCCGGTAGGGTTTCTATACCTTCCATCTGTCTTCTGAATGTATCTGAGGGCATGTCCTTGGATCTGCACTGCAGTGGTCTGAGTTACAGGCATATTGGCTCTTAGTTCTGATTTATTAGGTTCTAGAAAATGTGACAGAATGGTGGTTCTTAGTGATGCTACAGAGCCTGTGTTCCCAGAATCCCTCACAGCCTTCCTGCTTTGTCCAAGATGTTTGTCAGTTTAGAGGGAAAATGCCTAAATAAGTAGGACTCCTTCTGTAGAGCAGAAATGTAGTGAATGTTCAGTTTAATGCATTAATTTGTAATTGTCTTGTCATCCTGATGTTTAGGTACAGGCTCAGCCCCAAACTGTGACACTTTCTCAGACGACAGCAGGTCAACAGCAGGTTCAGGTGATCCCTGCAACGACTGCTACTGCTCAGGTCGTCCAGCAGAAACTGATACAGCAGCAAGTGGTGACAACAGCATCTCCCCAGGTTCAGGCTCCAGGTGTACAGAACCCAGCCCAGACACCAGCAACACCTGAGGCCCAGAATCAGCAAGCAAAAGTCCAAATGAGGACGCCGACTGTCAGATTAAAGGCACCTACTAAACCAAGTTGAAATAATGCAATAACAGGGAAACAGCGTTTCTAGTTTGCTGAGACAAGTGAGAAGCTACACCAAACATCCAAATGAAGACAAAACATCTCTTTTTTTTTCTTTTTTTTTATGTAGCAGAAGGTTTCTTGCTGGTGAACATTTAAACATGGAAACACTCATATAACTTCAGTGTATTAGCAACTGTTTAGCATTCAAACTCTGTACAAGATGCATTCTGCTTATGTCCTCTGTGCTCGTTCAAACCAGATAAAGCAAACATTACTTAGGTTTAAATTCAGCCCAGCTTCTCCAGAGTGAAATGGTGAAATGCCACAAATGTCAGTAAAATCCATCTGTGTTAACATACCACACCTGCCCATGGGCATATGCAGCTCTTTGCTGTAGTTCAGTGTGTGCTCAGTATCCCCAGTGAAGCCACACAGAGAACCAGGTGTGGCTGATACAGCCCAGTGTTTTCCGTCTGTACAAAAGCTGCGTGTTGCACTTCCCTGAGGTAAATTCCTCTGGAAGATCTAACACAGATTTGAAGTGCTCCCTGCAAAGTTTAGCCAATAAATGTGAAAACCTGTAAGTATATGTAATTAGCAAGGAAAAAAAAAAGTTTCATTCTCCATTTTTGTAAGTCTTTTAAAATGTTTGTTAGTAGTTTTGTGTACAGTTTATTGAATCATCCAACCTGTGTGCTTATTCTCATCTTTCACTTTAAGATAATGGATATTTTAGGCATGAATTGAGTAAATACTGTGTTGATAGTAGATGTGTATTAAAGCGTAACCCTTTTTATTTTTTTTTGTAGAAGAATTGTTCAGTGGATACAGCTAAACAGATGATCTGTAGCTGTTTCTCATGAGACTTCTGTCACGGAAAATCTCCAACTGATAAAATTTAATCTCAGCTTCATTCTGCTCTTGCAACATGTTTAAATGTTCAGTACTTTTTACTTGGCTTTCAGCTCGGGGGGTGGGGGGCTGGGGCAAGGGGAGAATAGCGAAATTAAATCTGAGACTTAATTCTTCAACTGTGTAAAGAGTAAGATCTAACTTTTGTACTATTCTTTTACTAAAGCTAATGATGAATGTATCTTCAGGTGGGTATTTTGGATGTGAATAGAGCGTGGCCTCTTCCTCCAAATCAGTTTGCCTTATTGTGATGGAGAAAAAAAGAAGCAAAAAGCTGCATAGAACTGTGGGGGTTTTCTTTACTTTTCTTGCATACAATGAAAAACAGACTTTGCAGACAGCACTTAGTGAGGAATCAAAAAGCTCTTGGTGGCTTGAAGGGATTTATTTTATCTTGGCCATAAAACTGCACAATGTGTAAAATCCAGACAAAATTACAACATTCCTTTTCTGAGATGGTTTTAAAATTATTTTTCCACTCTGTGATCTTTTTACTCTTTTATGAGGGGAGTCTATTTAAGGGTAAGGAAAGCATATCTTGTGTTTTTACCTCTGTCTGTCCGCACGTGTGTTGGTACCTGGCAATCCACATGGCTTAAACAAGAAAGAATACCCAGCCAGCTCCTCTGTTAGGGTAGGTACAGCCTGTTCTGTTCAGATCACGAATGTAAACATGGCTCAGGCAGTGTTCCTGATTTTTTTATTTTGTACCTCTTTTATCATGCATCCTTTTTTTCCTTTCCTTGGACCTTCAGGTCTGCAAATACAAGGGCATTTGGGGTTTTTTTAAGCTGTTTTTGCATGCAGTAGTATTCTGACCCAGCCAAACCACTGGTGCCATTACCTAAACTTCATGGTGAGCCACGGAGCTGGGATTGCTGGCAGTGGAGTGGTTTAAAATGCAAAGCAAATGCAGTGGTAATGGATAGTGACACTGTACAGTATAGCCTTGCTCATCCAAAAATATAGCTTAGTTAGCCCCAGTTTTATTTTTAAGTGTTTAGCTTTTATTATGTGCATGAAAATTGGGGGGTTAGGGGAGGGACGTTTCCAGCAGTGTGAAATCTGTTGGGTGCATTGTCGTGCTGGTCTGATTTTGTGTCTAAAGAGGCGATTGTTTCTTGTTTAGGTCAGATGATAAAAGCTGGGGGTTATTTTTTTCCCCTTTTTTTTTCCCCTATTGATGCGTCTTTCTCCCCGGGGAGCGTGTTAGGAAGTCAACCTTGTACATAAAGCGATGAGCGTTTGTACTCGACCCAGTAGGATGATAAGGAGTAGTGCTGTATCCTACCTGAAGGTGTAATAAAAGTGTACATTTTTATACCGCAGCTTCGGCCTGCCTTGTGTGTCCCTCGGGGGGGACGGG
>VWZG01000595.1:87983-136283 GCA_013396735.1 Grallaria varia
GCCGGGCGGTTGCGAGGGCCGGGCGCTGTGAGGGCCGGGCGCTGTGAGGGCCGGGCGGTGCGAGAGGCGCGGGGCCGGGCGCGGTGTGAGGGGAGCGGGGCCGGGCGGTGCGAGGGCCGGGCGCTGTGAGGGCCGGGCGCTGTGAGGGCCGGGCGCTGTGAGGGCCGGGCGCTGTGAGGGCCGGGCGCTGTGAGGGCCGGGCGCTGTGAGGGCCGGGCGCTGTGAGGGCCGCGGCCCCACTCGCTGCTCAGACACGCTGTTCCTGCCCAGGCCCAGGAGGATGAGGAGGAGGAGGACATCGTGGGCGCCGCCCGTGCATGCAGCCGGCTGTTCGGGGCGCTGCTTCGGCGCCGGG
The DNA here is from genome assembly GCA_013396735.1 of Grallaria varia. NCBI lineage: Eukaryota > Metazoa > Chordata > Aves > Passeriformes > Formicariidae > Grallaria > Grallaria varia. Next base: position 88,339 of record VWZG01000595.1, read on the forward strand.
AGCTGTTCGTGGGGCCGCTGCCCGCCCAGGACGCGGCCGTGGCCGGTGAGCCCCGGGCGGGCGGCGATCCCTGGGGCGGCCCGGGCACCCCCGGCCCTGCCCGAGCTCCGGCCCTGTCCGTGTGTCCCCGCAGATCAGCACAGCGCCGAGGACAAGTACAGGATATGGATGAGGCACCGCTACCTGGACTGCGTGGGCTGCCTGGGGGAGCTCCTGGGACACGACGCCTTCCAGGTCAAGGTGACACGTGGGTTCTCGGGGGTGCCAGGCCATTATCGCCCCATGTTTCGGTGTGGGAGGGCGGGCGGTGCTGTAAGACATTACTTGTGTTTCTCGGGGAGTAACACCTTCGTTGGTTCTTCCTCCTTTTGAAGTTGTCTCCTTTGGATTTGACCCCTGGCATCCTTGTTGAAGTGGTTTTTTTGTGTGTTGTTCTCTTTTAAAAGGAATTGTCACTCTGCACCCTCATGAATTTTGTTGAATTGGAGGCACAGTATCCACTGATCAAAATAGAGTGGAAGGGGACTTTAACTTTCCCTTGCAATCTTCTTAAGGTAAGCTGCAGAACTGAGGAGTTCCTCCTGTCAGTGCCCTGGGAGCACTCCTGTGCCCTCGGCCATCTGAGCTCACCCTCTCTCCCAGGGCTGCAAGAGACTGACCTGTTGGTTTCCTTTGCTAACCCTTTGTTAGGTAGTTGTGGATGGTTTACTCCCTGTAAATGAGGATGCCTCACTCCTCATCTCTCGCTTTCAAGAGTACATGGAGTACGATGACGTTCGGTACTTCGTCATGAAGGCAGTCACTGCCAATATTGGACAAGTCATGCAAAAGACAAAAGAGGTAACAAATTGTTACTGGTGAGGTAGGTCTGAATAAACTGTTCTGGACTGTTTATTTTGTGTGTGAAGCTGGGAGAGGCTGGAGGTTTATATGTTTATATGTTTGTTATTTTTTCCTCAGAGGCCACTGCCATTTTACCAGCAGAACGTATTTTCCCTCATTTCACCCGTTAACATGCCAAACAAAGAGTCTGACATGGTCAAATTTATGGTGAAGCAAGGTTAGTAAGCTCCACGTGATGAACTATGGGTAAAAAGGAAAATCAGATTTTAAGATTTTTGTTGTGTAAAGCTTGTTAATGAAGAATGTCTGCTTCTGTGATCACTGTGATTCTAAACAGTGTTCAAAATCCACATTCCTCAGTCTACGGAGTGCTCTGTCATGGCCTTGTATCAAGACAAGGATGTCAGCCCAAATTTTTAGAATATCAAAGGGCTGAGTAAAAAAGGTGGGCCTTAATTTTGTAAACATCCATTTCAAGTTCAACATCTGTCCTCTCTTTCTTCTTAGATAATCGTGAGGAATTGAAAATGTCGAAACTGCAGGTAACTATTCATTTGGTGCTTTAGAATTGAAATTGTATCTATTTACAGTGGAGCTTTACACCAGTGTGTTTAACCCACTGTTTGCAATTCTGTTTTAAGGCACACAGGCAGGTGTTTGAAAAAATGTGGCTCACTTTTCTGAAGCACAAGGTGAGTGTTACTTTTGCCACTGATCTGTATCATCACTCTTTAATTTAAGGGCTGCTGATCCTTAAAAATTGCAGCTGTCCTTGCATGGAGCTCCTGGTAGTACCCCAGTATGCTTTCAGTGTCAGATGGGAACGGCCCAGTGACCAGTTCTGCTAAGAAATCTGACCTCATGTATGGTCTGTTTCTTCTCCTTACTCACAGCCTTTTTTCCCCACCTTAAATGTGTCTGCTTGTAAGGGTGATCCGAAGTGTAGCATCTCTTTTTTAGTTGAAGCTTCCCTAGGTTTTTTCCCCATTAACTTTCCTTTCTGAGCTGTGATGACACTGTTAATTGTGAGCACATGCCTCTTTGAATGAGCTTGGTTGTCAGGTGTCACTTGTAAACTCTCCCATTTGCGAACTGCTGCTGGAAGCTGTTCTGTGTTGTCCTGCCACGTTCCCTTTTGCTTGTGCATTGCTTTTTTTGAGCCACAGGTGGCTGTTGTTCTGAGCTCTCCCTGCAGTGATTGTTTCACTGGGTTGTTTGGTCCTTCACAGCTGCCCCCTGGCCTTTACAAAAAGGTTCTCGTCATTCTGCATGACTCTGTCCTGCCTTACATGAATGAACCCACTCTTATGATGGACTTCTTGACAGTGGCCTATGGCATAGGTGAGTGAGAACATCCTTTGTGCTGTGTACCTGCAGCAGGGGACATTCACACTTGGAAGCTCTGCTGGATGCAGCACCATGGCCTGGATGATGGAATAGATGTACTTTTGGTTGGGATGAAGTGAAGGAACTGGGCTGAACACCCTTGTCCCTGAAAGTGAGCTGATTTTACCTGTGTTAGGGTCATTGCTCCTTGTGTGTAAGGAAAATTATATTTAAGGCTTTGGGCATAGTAGAATACTGGAGTGATTTATTTTAAGTATGGAGTTCAGCCAGCACTACTGAAAACTGGGCCGCATCCAAAAACCACAGGACCCACAGATTCCAAAAGAAATGTCCTTTCTGAGGACATCTCTGCCTCCCCAGTGTGGCTTTGTTGGGGAGTTAAAGCAGCACATTCTTGTCTCGGTCATTCAGTTTGTTCTCCTAAACTACAGATTAATCTTTGTAAGAAACTTGCGAGCCCCTGGAAAGTTGTAGGTGAAATAGTTTCACCTTCTAGGCATCACACTGGCTCTAATTTCAGATCCTCAGTTTGTGTTCCTTCTGGGGTGGTTTTATTCTACAAACAATTTGAAGCTGTTTTTTTTCTAATTATTTTTATTGTGTTGATTCCCACCTGCTTTCTTACAGGTGGAGCAATCAGTCTCCTAGCCCTAAATGGATTATTTATTCTGATTCATCAGCATAATCTGTAAGTAAAAAGAGCATATTGTTTAAAGACATGTGGGGGTTTGCATTTATATAAGTAAGAGGGACTGAAATGAATTCGTCACACCTTCAGGCTTAAAAATTCCCCCATGAGAAAGCCAAACTCAGCTGTTTGTATGCTGAGCTCTTTTCATAGTCTGACTTTTTTTACAACTGAGCCTAAATATCCTCTTCTCCAGACTGTGGTTGCTCACCACTTGAAAATCAATTTCCATTGATTTGATTACATAGTGAAGCTGTAGTCTGTGGTGTCCCTTTCACTGGATCCTGTACCATTGACAGTCAGTGGACATGGCTTCAGATCTTGAAAATGTCTGGGCACTGCAAGAGCCATAAATTCATCTTACGGCTTGTTTTCAAGTGACTGTAGAGAGGAGCCTAAGAGAGCTAAACAGAGCTCAGCAGTGGTCTGGACTGGTCTTTCATTAATGAGAGCACAGAAACATTTAGACATCGTGTAGTCCCCCTGTACACCACTAATGGATGTTGTATTTTCCTGATTTTTAACAGGGAGTATCCTGACTTTTACAAAAAGCTGTACAATCTGTTGGACCCTTCCATATATCACGTGAAGTACCGAGCTCGCTTTTTCCATCTGACTGATCTGTTTTTGTCTTCATCGTAAGTAGCAGCTTTATTATGTATGCTCAGATATTTTCCTCCTGCTTTTCTGTTGGCCAGAGACTCTTCTTGAGCAGTCCCTCACATGTCTGGATGTAATGTATTCAGTGTGCCTACTGGATTAGGTTCATTTTTACCAAGAAAACTGAATCCAAGAGTGTTATTGTAGTGTTGTGTAATTTTTCATGTGCTATTTTTGGAGGTTTGCCATACAGCCACAGAGTTTCAGAAAGGAAAAATTGCAGTTAGCTATCAAGAGTTTGAGCTACAAGTGCCTATGGATGTGTTTTGATCTGTGTTCCACTTTGGCTGAAAGTGACGAGTTTTCTGTCTTGTCTTTGCGAATATAGGAAAGTGAAATGTGCAGGCTTTTTATAGATTATAAAGTTGTTGATAAATTGATGGCCTTTTGCAGACATAGAACATTGAGATGTAAAGTGTTTGACAGTCTGTCTTGATGCTGTCAGTTCATTGTACACAGGGAAGAAACTAGATAAGCTGCTGGTCATATAGTTGCCATCATATGTTATAAAACAAACCCAGAGTAACACTTTACAGTTCAGCACTAGGCACTTAATATCCAACTCCTTGGTGTATTTTAGAGAGAGTGACAAGACCTGTGGGATGGCTTTGCTTTTTAGTGAGCCCTTGGGCTGAAGGCTGAGTGGCTGAAAATTGTCATCTTTCATCCTGGCTCTTCTGACCTGAAGAAGGTGCCTAGATGAGCTGATTGCTGTTACAAATTTGCATTTTTACCATAAAAAAAAAAAAAAGAATTATCCTGCACATTTATATTACAGCAGCTTTATGTTCCCATTAACAGCTCCAGTGCTTGCTGTAATCCTGGAAGTATTACATAAATTTAACACCATGGCCTGTGTATTAATGAAACCAACAAAATTACATTGGAAGAATATAATTAAGGTTGCCTGGCCAAGCACTCGGAAGTTTATAAAAGGACTGAATAAAGTTTGCCATGTGAATGGCTGTGTAGAGGAGCTGTGCTTGGCCAGTGCCTGGATTGGTGCCATGTGTCTGGATGCAGTCTTGGAGTGATTTGAGATTATTCATACATTGAATGTAATTGCCCCCAAATTTGTTCCAGAGAGCACACAAGGCCCGGTATTGCTGCTTGAAACCTGGGTTCTTAAAGCTTCTCTTTACTCCATAGCCCAGAAAATCTGAAAAGCCCCACTGATCTTTATCCTGACATGCTGTTTGGGGTGAGGGTGAAGCTGCTGGTTCCCTTGCCAGGACTGTAACATGCTGCCTCCCCCTGCCTGCTCTTCCACAGTCACTTGCCAGCGTACCTGGTGGCAGCGTTTATCAAGCGGCTCTCCCGGCTGGCCCTCACTGCACCTCCCGAGTCTCTACTCATGATCATTCCCTTCATCTGTAACCTCTTCCGAAGACATCCCGCATGCAAAGTGCTGGTGCACAGACCTGGTGAGCCAGGAGGTAAGAGGGGAGTTCTGTGTCATGCCTTCAGGCAGCATAAAGAGTTCCTGTGGAGGAAGAGGGGAGATCTCAGTCCCAGTTCTGAGGTTTAGAAGGATCCATCTGTCACTTGAGTTTGTGGGAAGTCAGCAGGCTGCTCCTGTAAGTTCAAGACTATTCCAAATGCCCCCTGTGCTCTCTAAAAGTAACACGATTCTGTAGTGCTGCCAACAGTGACTTGGGTTGTGCTGGGATGTGCCAACTTGTTCCTGGTCCATAAATGTCTTGGGAATGAGCAACTCTGGCTGCAGCACTGCTTTGGGTCTCTGTGTTCCCTTTGGGCTTACATACATCACACAGGATATATTAGCTCTGTATCTCCTATTTTCTTAGATATGTCAGAAGATCCATATATTATGGAGGAGGAGGAGCCATCTGAAAGCAGGGCTTTGGAAAGCTCTCTCTGGGAGATTCAGGTATGTCATCAAAAAATGAGCATCTGTATCTGGTATGGGTCTCTTCCACCCTTGCTGCTTCCTTGACACATGTTGACAGGGGGCAGTTCCACTCTAAAGAACCTGCTGACATGTGTCTTGCAAATGAGTTGGGTTCCTGGCTGATCTTTTGGTGTGCATCTTTTTCTGTCATAGCAAATGATTCTGTACACTGGAGGGATTGTACATGTTAATTAGTAGGTGCTTATGAGCACACATCTGACTGTGCAGCTGAAAAGTGTGCAGTTAACAGCTGAAACAGACTGAATGGCTGCAAATGTACCGGGCTTTTCATTTGCTTTGGAGGGGAGGGAGGAACTTGCTGAGCACTGGTGGAAGTTAATTGGGTACAGGCAGGTTATCCTGCAGAAATGGACAAGGTGTTTGTGTGGAGTGCTTAAGCAGCAACAGGAATGATGTGCAGGAGCAGGACTCCTAGCAAGCTGGAGCTCAGATGTGGCAGAAGAGCCATGTATGGTAGCAGAATTGGGTTATGCATTGTAGGCATGGCTTGTGGGTGAATCTGTCGAGCTGGATGTGAACCAGGTGAGAGGTACCTTTGACATGTTTGAAAAATGCCTGAAGTTAGGATTTCTTGAAGCTCTGTAGTAGCACGGCACAGCAAACTTACCTCTGCCACAGCTTGATGCTCACTGACCAGTAAAGGAGCAGACACCTGTGTGGGAATCCAGATGGATGTGTGTTACCTGTACTTACTAGACCATCTCCTATTTGTCTTGCTTTTTCAGTCTCTCCAGAACCATTATCACCCAGATGTGGCCAAAGCAGCTGCTGTCCTGAACCAGTCGCTGTCTGAAATGGAGGATGACATATCAGGGCTCCTGGAGCTCTCAGGTTATGAGGTAATGTTGCTGTTCCTCTGTGAATGGCTGAAACAACAGGAAAGGAGATTCTAGATGCAGTAGTCATGTCCTGTTTATCTGCCTTGCTGCTGGGGAGGGAGCAAAACTGACTTTTGGTTACCCAGAGCCAGGGAAAAACAGGAAAAAATGTCTGTTAAATAACAGAGGGTGAGCAGCAGTGGTGACAGGGCTGCCTTCTTTTAAAAGGTTTATTTGCTGGATCTTTTAAGAGGTTAGAGTGAGCAGTGGTATCACAGTATCAGAGCTTGTACTGAGCTTTGACAATATTTCTATTTTTCATTTTGTAGCTTTTTGATAAAGAAGTGAAGAAAAACGCTGTTGATGTACCGCTGGAGTTTGAGCAAATACGAGGTTTGTTTGGGAAGAAAAATGATATTTTTGCAGAGCACTTCAGTTTAGATTGATGCCATCTCTTGTAAACACATCTGTGCAACTGACTGATCTTAGGGACACACACAAAGCTCACATGTGCTCTGCAATCATTCCATGTGATGAGAGCTGGATTGCTTGGCAGAGGTGCAGCCTTCCTCAGAGACCTTTGCCACTACCCTGGATGGACTTTCCTGTGTTTCTCACACTTGCATACTGCTGCCACCTGGTATCTGGAAGGGATTTTTCCTGGGAGCAAGGTTTTCTGGACTTGTTCATGGCTGGGATTCCAGCCCTTCCCCCAGAGCTCCTGGTGCTGGCTGTGACCGGTGGCTGCATGGACTGACATCTCACTGCTGTTTGGTGGCACTGAGTGGAATTGCAGTCTCTGACTACTCTTATTTTTCAGATGTATTACTTTTATACTAGAGCTGACAACCTGTTTGTAGCAAGTGACTTCAGTACATGTGTATAAACACCTTATGATCTTCTAATTATATTTTTGTATGCATTTTTAAGCTCGTGTCTTCAGAGGGGTGTTTAGCTTCCTTGCACTTGTCTTACTACTCCCACGTTCGAGGCACTGAAAGCTCTGTTTTGTCAAACAACTCGGATGATGCTCAGTAATTCCATCTATGAAGTGCTGCTGGTGTCCCTTCATGTACATCCATCTCATGCTCTAAGGTTGATTAATTCCAAATGCTCATGAACTCTGGCAGTGAGCATAATCCTGGTGACTGCTGCAGCCAGGGAGACCAGCTGATGTGCAGTGGGAGGCTAATCCTTGAGTTTTGCTTCCGAATGATAAGCAGCTTGGTGTGGTTTTGCTTGCAGCTTGCATGTGTTGTAGGAACTCTGGCCAGTGTGTATCCAGATGCTCTTGAAGTTTTAACTAGTCCACTGATACTCGGTGCTTTTGTTAATTTGGATATTTCATATACTTCCAGAATTCATGCAGAAATTCCATCTGATAGGGTTTCCCCCCACCAAGGTTTTAAGTTTGAGATAAATTCCTTATTAACAAACTCAGGACTTCTTTTGAACTCATTTTCAACATCATTTTACCTCTTTAGATTTAAACTCTGCTTGCATAACTTGAAATCATATTTTGTGGAGGAGTAAATTGCAGTCAAGAAAGTGGAGGCCAAGAAATCAAATTTCTGGCAGACAAGTGTATTTAAGTCAGGGAAAACTGCAGCTGTCTAGGAGACACTAAAATGTTATATTTTCTTCATCCAGTTTTCTTCATGCTTTCCAAACAGTGGACATGTCCTTAGACTGTAGAGCATTACCTCTTTTTTTTTTTCTGTCTGATGCTTTTGAATTCAGGTGAGTTGGGTTTTTTGGTTTTTTTTTTTTTTTTTACGAAGTCTCACTCTTTGTTCTCTGGTGAAAAGGCAATCCTGCCTCCTCCCTGGCCAGCGTGCTTTGCTTTTTTCTTTGACTTCTGGTACCCGAGGTAGGAAGGCAGAATGGTTGAAATATAACATTCAACTTGAGAGACTCCAGGTTCACCTAATTCTTGTATTCCTGCTCAAAGACAGATCTCCCTGTCACAGTGTGTTGTATGTATGTGTTTCACATGGCTCACTTTTTAAGAAGTATGTCAGATGAAATGAAGGAATATATTTAAATGAGTGAATATATTGAATGCCTTTCTCTGCATATTTTTATTTTACTCAAGTTAGCTCAGGTATATCTGCCTGTAATTACTGATGGGCAGTATCATTCATATATGTAATAATATGGACACTCAGCGGTGTTTGATTTCTATTGAATGCACAAATATTATACCATCTGGGCATGGGGCAAGTCTGGGTCTCATGGTGCTGAAAATGAGGGGGTTGGATTGGGTTCTTTTATCTGGACAGAGAGTAAGCAGAGTCTGTTAGCAAGGCATCCATAGGGCTGAGTGAGCTCTGTCCCTGTGTGGCATCTTGGGCTCTCCTGGCACCAAAAGGGGATACCCCCTACATGTGGGGCAGTTGGTTGGGAATATTGGAAAGCTGCAGCTTTTGCCTTCTAATGTGGCCTGCTGCTGTCCCATGGGCAGAGCCTTATATCTGAGATCAAACAACCACAGACCAAAATATTATCCATACACCTGGAGAAGGGATGCCACTGGAAATGGATGCTTTCCCAGGAGGAAGACTGCGAAGGCACCAGCGTCTTCAGTGTTTCACCAGCCACGGTTCCTAAACACCATACTGCAGTTAATGGTGTCCTGACTGGAGCAGGATGCAGTTTATGTTTCCAGAGTGCATTCCCTGTGCCCCATATGCTGCCCATGGCAGCTGCTGCCGACGTCGAGACAGAGGGTTGGGCTGACATGGTATTGTCAGATCTCAGCATATTTCAGTGCTGAGCTGGAAATGATGTTAGCACTTTACTTGAAGGATGTGCAGCTGACCCGGAGTGACTTAAGTATTTTGTGGTGATGCCTGGCAGTCCCAGCACAGTCCCACTGTGCTTGGTGCATACAGGCAAACCACAGACAGCGCAGAGGACTTTACAGCTTAAAGCCTGGGTGCACTTCAGGCAAGCCTTGAAGGTCTTCCAGAGACTTCATCCCCCATCTCTGATGCTGCACTTGCCTGAGCAGCATTCTTAAACCAGCTCTTTGGTGGAGATAGTTTTAAGCCCCTGTCTGTCCTTGGAAAAACATTCCACCTGGTCTTTCATCAAGCTTTTATCTTTAAACTTTCACCCCTTTACCCTCAATAGGAGGCATCAGGAAAAAAATCAGCAGTTATAAATATTAAAAGTTTCATCTGCACAGAGTGAACAACCCTTATCAGGCTGCACACCTGCTGCTGCTCCTGCTCTACAGGTCTCCACAGACTGTAGATTATAGATGCTTTAATCATGGGGTATGTTAACTGGAAGGCCAGATAGAAGTGCCTGGCAGAGAGCACATAAGTCACTCCTGTTATTATTTGATTTTTATCAGATGTGAGGAGGGGGGAGAGGACTGTTCTGAGGGCTTTTGTTGTTTTGGGTTGTTTCAGTGAGCATAAAAGGTAGTTTTATGGAAACATTGGCATAGCCCCCCAGCCTCCCCACGCATCACTGCCTTGGTCCCCCACCAGAGGATAGTGATAAGATCTCTGTTGTGGTGGACTCTCCTTGGTTTATTTTCCTGAGCTTCCATTCATTTAAAGGCCACTCAAAGTCATCCCAGACTGGTTTTAAGAGCTAGAGCTGCTCATCAAGGGCATGATGAGATTTATCTGGGGAGTCAGAGGTTGAGGTGACCATGGTGTTTGTGTTAATCATCTTAGATTGTTACTTTTAAGGTATTCACTGGGGGGATAGAGGGATGTGTAAATTTACATCTGTAAATAGATGGGAAGTGCCAAGCGGAGGCCTGAGGAAGGCTTGCCTGAAGTGGAAGGATCTCTGCTCAGTGCCTGCCCTCTTCCAGCACAGTGGCACATAAGTACACTTGGTTGCAGGCTGGCAGTGGTCCTCCAAAAAACAAGGCTTGTGAGTGTAAAATAACTCATTTTCACACCCATACATTCAGGTGTCTCAGGGTGGTATTAGGAGCTACCTGACACATCCCCTGCCTGTTGCTTTAACCTCCTGGGAATCCATCCCTGCTCCTCTGGATTGATGTAAGCTGCTGTCCATGTACAGGAGCTGGAAACCCAGTTGATAAATCCTGTCTTGGCTTCAAAGGGACCAGGTCCACAGGCTCCCAGGTGCTTAAATAAACAGTAAAAAACGCTTAGCCTTGCTGACCAGCTGCTATTAGCATCAAGGTGGTTTCACAGCTCTGAGACAGTGAAAGCTACAGTGCAGTCATAACCCTTGTGTTTTCTGCTACCTAATTCTGAAAAACAAGCAAGCACTCAGTTAATTTACAGCCCTGCTCAGGCAAAGATGGCTGCAGGATCTCAGTTCGACTGACACCAGCCTTTTCCAGCACTATCATAATCAATATTCATTAACTGAAGCCTATTGGACTTGGAGATTTACTGCTATTAATAAGCCAAGAGTCTATCTTTGTGTAGTTTATGAAGGAAGTTTGAGACCTGTTAATAAAAAGAATTGCTTTTCTGCACTTTCTTTGCCCTGTCCCTGGGCCATGCTTGCATCTCTAAAAGGAGAGTTTTGGAGTATGTGGTGAGAGCCAAAAGAGATAAAAACAGAGGGAAACCTCTTCAGAGCTCATGCAGCGAGTTAGTGTCTGGCCAGCTTTAGAGAGCTGTCCTGGCCTCCTGTGATCTTCCAAGCCACCCTCCTGTATGTATGAGAGGAGGAGAACCTGAGCTGTTTGATGGCACCAGCTGCTCAGCAGCAAGCCTGAGCTCTTTGGCCACTTTCCTTGGGTACTTGGAGCACTCTCTGTCAGGCATAAGCACCCAGGGAGCTCCCCCTGTGTTTTATAGCTGGGGGATATCTGCCAGCAGAGCCACGAGTTCCTCGGGGGCTGCAGTGCCAGCCTTCCTCTTCCAGAGAAATAACCCCAGCAGACAGGATGCTCTGGCTGATGGTGCATGCAGAGCTGTCAACGTCAGCTCTGTCCTTACAGAGTTATGAACCGCAGGCTCTGTGTCCCGCTGTTTATCCCCGTTTTGTTGATAAACACACAGAGTGAACCTTATCAAAAGGAGCAGACTGCAGACCTGCTAATGGAGCTGTGCTTGTGCTAAAGATAATTGATGCTTCAATAACGCCACGGGATACCTGGATTGTGGCGGGAGTGCGTGAGAAGAAGCGTCAATCACAGACGGTTGTGTTTACCTTTTAACAAATATTTAGGTGGGTAGCAAGGTGCATTCTCGGGCTGCTCTTGGGGAAAGAGTGTTGGGCTCCAAGACACGAAGCGAATGAATCATCACGTCCCTTTGCCTACGGCACTTTCCTGCAGCCTGGGAGAGTGGGGCTTTACATTTTAGTCATCTCGGATGGAGACTGGAGATACCGCGTGCCGTGGGATTGGTAACAGAGGCTTGATGGCCAAGAGCTGCAGGTCCCAGGTGGGACACAGCCCTGCTGGTGGTCGTTCCTGCAAGGATGGCAGTGCCAGGCTTACCTGAAGGGGGAGGTGGAGGCGAAGAGGGGGACAGTGCGATGGAGGGAGGGGGCTGCAGGCAGGGCAGGGCTGCCCGGGGCCAGTGAGCCGGGCCCGGTGGCCACTAGGGGCCGGTGCAGACCGGGCGGCTGTGCCCGCTGTGCTGGCTCGGCGGGGCTCTGCTGCCGGTGCCGGCGCCTGCTTCCCTGTGTCCCATCTAAATCGACCCCTTCCCGCAGCTTCCCTGGGAATACAGGTGCCCCCCCCGCCTCGCCCAAGAGCATCGCCGGCCAGGTTGTGCAGCCACGCGGCAGAGCGAATCCCGCAGCAAAGCCAAGCGCCGCCCAAGGAATTGCCCCACCATCGCGACCCCGCAGTGCCGCGGCGAGGGTGGCTTTGCAGGGCTGAGGATGATGGAAAGAGGGGGAAACAGCAATGGCAGAGCCCCCGCTGTGCTGTGGTGCAGGGGGTGCATCGGGGTGTCCCGGGGCAGTGTCCCCCCTCCCCTCGCCGTGCCTGGGTCACGGCTGTCCCAGCGGGTGATGCGAAGAGGGGGGCAGGAGATGATCACACTTTGAATGAACGGTGCCGGTCTTTCCTCCCGACACGGCTCTGACAGGCTGTGATCAGGGGGACTCCAGCCCTCCTTGGGCCCCGGGCACCTGCGTGTCACCAGCTGCAGTGTCTGAGCCCCTGCGGCGATCGCTGCGCTGGCTGATGCTGCTCTGCTGCCAGAACAGCCTTCCCCCGGCTCTTCCCGAAGTCGCCACATGTGGCGTTTCATCCGTATGTTTTTAACCGTGTCCTGAAGATCTTCGGTTCCAATTTAGAAAAATATTCTGATTCAAGATAGCCTTTAGATACGTATTTTAAAGGTATTGGCACATAACGTGTGAATTCGTGCATTAGAGCATTTGATTCTCTTTTACACTCCCCATCATTGCTCACTGAGGATCCAGCAAAGCACCCACCAGAGAATGTCTGAACAACGTCCCAGCAGGGCAAAGACTGCAGCCCCGAGCGTCAGGCTCGCTCTCAGACCTCCCTTCTTCAACCTAAACAGCAATTCCAACTCCACAAGCCTTATGGCAAGAGAAAGGACTCAGCACAATCATGCAGGAAACCTGCCTGTGAGGTTCTGCTCACTGGAGAGAGGATGGACCTGGCTGGCTCCTCTGCCTTCATGCTGGGACTCTGCCGACACCATCGGCTCTGAGCTGGGCTTTGGGGTTGGTCCCCCACGCTGCCAGTCTGATGTCTTTTGTGAAAGCCACATTCTCGTGGTGATTGGCAGTCGAAGAACCCCAGCCTTACTTCAGTGTTATGGAGAAAAGGAGGTGAGAGGGACCTCCTGGGGTGAGTTTGTTCTGCCTGAACATGTACTTTACCGCAACAAAGAGAAAGTAAAAATCGGGTTAGTGCCTAATATTCAGCCATGAGCCCAGAGAAGGTTGTCTCATGGTCTCTTCTGTCTTTAAGCCTGATGATGGGTAAGAGATGCTCAGATAAATAATGAGGAGCGGGGAGGGGGGGGGACACACATCCAATTAAACACTCATCCCAGCCATCCAGTAAGAACTACCCCTTTATCCCTCTATAATGCTTCGTAAAGGCTCTCTTGGTGCTCTTTTACTCCATATATAGCAAAAGAGATTTGGATTCTGTTTCTGTTTTAACTGGTTCTAACACCATTCATCATTGCTATATCTTAACAGGATCTTACTTTGATAATAGGACTCCAAGCAGTGATGAAATAAAGTGAGATTAAAATAACTACATAATAAATTTCCAGATTAGTCTGAAACTATGGTAAATCTTTCAGAGCTGTAGAAAGGTAATAGCTAAGCTGTGTGGACTTGGTATCAGTGAATGCCTGTGATAAAATGTGTTGATCCACATTATAGCTTTATGTCTGTTTAGGCATAATAACCATAACTACAGTTCAGCTGCAGTTAGGCACTTAAAAAAAAAAATCTCATTTGAATTTATAACCTGTTGCATGTCTTCTGTTTGGCTTTTTAAATGTCCAAATAGTGAGGGGGAAAAAACCCACACACCTTTTCTTTTTTTTTTTTTTTTTTGTGATAATAGGTGATAGGTATTGACTCAGCACGGGGGCTGTTAAGAAAATGGGAGGGAGAGATCCCTCTCCTCTACCAGGAGCAATGTAGTTGTCTCAATTCAGCATGAGATGGTAGCAATCCTGATTTCAGAGTGTAGCTGTAAAGGACAGAGAGAGGCATGGCCATGGAGTGGGCAGGACTGCCAGTGCCCAGTGCCAGGCTGCTGACCTCCCCGTTGCTCCATCTCCCACACGTGATGCTGCATATCCCAGGTTTCACAGCCAGGCAGCTGGTCACTTGTCCCTTGATGGCAAGGTGTCTAATGGCCTAATCAGCCTCCTGGCCACCAGTTCCCATCTGCCAGACACGATGGTGTGACCCTTGGCTTTTGGTTGAGGCCTTGGCGTGGCTCTGAGGGCACTAGAGAGAGAGTTGTGAGTCAGCCCCGTTTGCTAATTACCAGAGAGGTCTGATGGAACACACAGCTTCCTGATGGAGTGGGCCATGGAGCTGCCTTTGGAGCGATGCACTGGGCAGCTACAGGGCCCTGGGGTTGCTGCTGTCATCCTTCACTCCTCGTGTTACATCCTCCAGTTTTAGTTTGTCGAGAGCAGATTCAGGGCAGGGAAGGCGAACACAGCCCTGGGAACTGGGAGCTGCCCAGCTCTGGGCTCAGCTCAGGCTGCCTGTGCTCAGCCTTACTCAAGAGCTGCAGTTCTGATTCCCACGGCAGCAGCCTGGGCTGTGGGTCCTCCCTGGGCACGGCGTCTGATGCAGGAGGAGAGTTGCCTCCTCCTTTCCTCTGCTGAGCTCACAGCACAGACTTGCAAACCTGGGAACTGAATTTCTCGCTGAACAAGTTACAGATCATCTGGCATTACAGAGCCGATGGTATTCTTGTGTTCTTTGGATTTACTGTTTATTCTTTCAGTTCAGATCAGTGATCCAGCACTTGGCTCTGTTAGTGTATTGATTAGTCCAGAATCCCATCTGCCACTTTGCTGCAAGATATTGTGAAACTATCGTGAAGCCCTGAAACATTTCCGAAATAATATCAGAGCCTCGTGCTCTCTGTGCCAATAAGCATCTCACAGAGCAGCTCTGAAGGCAGGAGTGGAGGAAGGTTCCTGGAGCAGGTTTTAAAAGGAAAAGCAGAGGTTATTTAGCAACCTGATGCAGCCAGCAATCGCCCTCAGACTGGGCCCATGGCAGCCCTCCTGTTGCTGGAGTTTTGCTCAACAAGATGAAGCCCCTGCAATGGCAAAGTGCCCCAGCACCTGCTGGGGTTCTCCCATCAGAGAGCAGTGCTGGCTGCATGTCTAGCACGCTGAGCCCTATCCCTTTCCCATTCCATGGCAGCTATACAGCAGAGACCATCACTGTGTGCTCCTTGAGGCCCGACATGGAAACCTGAGCGTTGCCAAAAAGAGGGTGTGAGCCTTGCACAGGCTTTGGGCAGGGACAGAAGGGAGGATCAGACTGCAGTGCTGGCTCACACAGGGGTTTTTCTTCACCCAAACTAGGAGTGGGAGGATGCGGGAGGAAAAGGCTCTGTAGATGCATCAGATGTGGAGCTTTGAATTCCCTGAGTGACATTAATAGAGCAGAATTTTGTTCCCCCTGCTCTGCACTGCTGCAGGGTGCTGACCCTGATTCTCTGGGATGCACCTGATGGGCTGCTCCTAAAACCCCTGCGTCAGTGACGGACAGACCGATGGACAGAGCTGTCTGCCATCCAGTCTCGTGGGTCAGGCACATGAGGGTAAGGCACAGTGGGCAAACCCTTCTCCCCAGTGGAACATCCCTCTCAAAGGACCCCTCCTTCTCTCCAACTTCAGAGCTGCATTTCAGCCCTTCCGAAGTGGTTGGCGTTAGAGAAGGAGACTTTGAATTTTGAACATGCAAGAAATTGCCTCTGTAGGCTTGAATTACTTATAGAGTATAAATGATGCCTGAATGTTAAAGTACATTTCAGCACGCATATTCCGGAGGGGATGATAACTTCACTAAGTGCAGCCACACTGCACCAGAGATGAATTCAGCCTGGGGTGTTTGCTGGCAGACACACCACCATCAATCCCTGCTTATTCCCCTCAGCCCTCGAGTTTGTGTTGACTCGTGAGCCAGGAGGACTCCAGAAGAGAGGCAGGGAATGGAAGATAACAAAGATATGTCTATACATTGGAAAGGTAAATTTCTCCCTCAATAAAAATGATCCTGAGGGTTAGCAAGACTCCAGTAAGTACAGGAGCAGGCTAGAGCTGGAGAGAGTTCCCAGTAGGTGAGAAGATGAAGCCTGGAAGGCAGCTCTCAGAGAAACCTGCAGGACCAGCGACTCCAGTGGTCCGGGACTAATCCTGACCCTGCCTGAAACAAGCCAGAGCAGTAGTGGGTACAGCATGGCCGGGAAGGGAAGGTTGATTTGCCTGGCAGAATGTGCATTTTAATTGCTCATTTTCTTTCCTTTTATATGTGATTTGATTGTGAATTATGTTTTCTGCATTTGTAATTAGAGGGTAGAGCAGATGGTGAGGTTTTGTCTGAAGTGATGTAGCCATTGAAATAACTCATGCTCCTGGCTGATGATTTCCTAGGAAGGGGCTGTTATGAAATAAAGAAACCCTGGGAGCTGCTTTAACAGAGACCCACTTTCTGAATAGTCTGGGACAGATCTTTAAATGCTAGAAACCAGCACTGTCCCACTGAAATCAGCATCCAGGCCGATTCACCGGGGAGAAACTGTTTTCCCCTTACACGTAGAAAAGCCATCTCTCAGACTGTGCCTGCAGTCAGCTGGGCTGTGTTTATTTACGTGTGACACATGCCACGGCCAACCCACAATGTGTCCCTGGGCCACAAGGTGTCCCTGGGGTTTGCTTGTGGGGCTGAAAGGGACCAGACTGTGCAGCTTTGCTCAGCGCCTTCCAGAGCCCACGAGCTGTGGATTCACCAGGATGCAGAGGAGGAGGAGGATGGTGAGCTGGATCTGGGGGCTTTTGCAGCCTTTCCAGTGTCACCCTCCCAGGACAGTGCCTTGTGTTGTGCAGCTCCAGCTGCCCACACCCTGATACAGCTGCTGGCTCTGCCACAGCCCGCTGGGGATGGGATGCAGGCAGAGCATCCTGCACAGCCACCCCATCCATGGGGGACAGCTCCTCACACCCTTGGGAGATGCCCAGCTCTGCCTTGTCCTCATATCCTGCATTTGCAAGCAGGATTTTGGAATTCAGAACTTCCAGAAGCTAAAAAGCTGAATTTTGGGAGACAGTTGAAAGCATTCGTGAAGGGTGGAATCATTTTGTGCCTCTCTGTGTCAATCAGACACTTCATTCATCAGCTTCCCACTTGGTTGGTGATTTGCAGTGAAAATGTTTAACTGGAGTCTCAAAACAGAGTGGATCCTGATTAAGTTTTTGAAAATGAGAGAAAATCCTTCTTAGAAAGTTCCTTAAATATGTTGTAGCCTTTAATTCCTGTCTCCTTTTAGCATACACAAGCTTCCAGTGATATGCCAGTAGGCAGAGCTGAGAGCTCAGCCAACAGCTCCCAAAATAAGCTGTTCTACCACCTTCCAGACTCCCACCTCAGAAAGATGAGGTGATTCCCATCCCACTGACTTTCTCTGTGCAGTTAGACCTTCTGCTTTCCTTTGGAAAGCCTTGGAACAGCAGGAGGGTCTGGTTATTGGGGCTCAGGAAATGCTGACACTTAGTTCCTTTCGGGAGGACATTTGTTTGACATTCATTTATGATAAATGGAAGACATATGGAGTGTAACCCATGTTGGCTTCTGGAGTACAAGGCAGGAGGAGTGCAGGGTTTCCAAAGGGAGTTTGCTGGCTCTGGTGGCTGCAGTCAGATGGATGGGCAGCTGTGTGATAGCACCCTTCATCTTCTGGAGGGATGTGGTTCTCTCTGGCTAGTGTTTATAAATTCTCTTAGATTTTTATTTTTGTTCCTTAATACAGCAGCACTGTGAGTTGTTCCATTTGTAAAATCTGCCTAAAGAGAAAAAAAGAAATATATTTACAAATGCACACCCAGGCACACACATATCATTTAAGACAACAAATAACAAGGAAAGAAGAGGCAGTAGTAATTCACTCTCATTTTTCCTGTGATGTTTTAAATGCCTCAAGTTTTCCTCTTATAGTTTACGATGTTATCATGGTTCTGTCTAAACTACTACCTTAAAATACATTCTACAGGGTTATTTTCTCCATAAAACCCTGACGATAATAATTTCCCCTGTAAAACTTTCAGTTCCTACTTGCCCTGTAATTTTGGATCTGCCAAGCCAACCACATCTATTTGATGGCCAGAAAATTGCAGGGTAGCAGGTACCTGCTATCCCTGACAACCCCGCGTAGGTCACATTGTGCCACTCCGATGACTAATTCCCTGAGTTGGCAGAGGTGGGCTTGGATCACCTCAGGTCACCAGCAAGGATTGGAGGACATCAAGAGGCACATTGAATGAATTGCTTCCTTTTAATATCAAGAGTACTGTCCTGGGCCAGCTCGTGCTCCCTCTGACCGCAATGCTGGTGACCCCGGGAATGGTCTCAGCAGCTCTGATGTGATGGGATGTGTGTTGGCCACCCCACCTGATCCCACCTGATCCCACCTGATCCCACCTGATCCCACCTGTCTCTGGGGGTGTTCTGCAGCCTCCAGGGCTGCCAGCTGGCTCATGCTGGAGCTGCAGCAGTGGGTTGTCCCCAACCAGGCTGGTTCTTGCCCTACTCACTCTTCCAGGTGTTGCTGTGTTGATCCATGGGCAGGTACCTGACCAGACATCTGCTGGGACTGCCATTCAACTGAAACAGACCATTTGATGCAACAGTGTTTGCCTGAGAGTCTTCTGCTTGTGCTCCAAATGGGTGCCCAGCAACTGCAGCTCCTCAGGCTCTCTCTGAGCAGCAGCTCCTGCCTGTCCCAGGTAGACCAGAGGATGGTAAATAGACCTTGAGGAGAAGCAGATCAGTACCCCAGGTCTTGTCATTTGTGGTTAGTCAAGCCAGAGATTTCTTGGAGAAAAAAAAAGAATATCATCTGTTGTAACCTGATGGGTTTTTCTTCCTGTATCTCTGGAAAGAATTTCTACATTAGCCCTGTCCTGGTCAGACTTGAAGCAAACACCTTGCTCTCAGATTACTGCTCTTGCCAACTCATTTATGGGAAGGAAAGAAACCTGAAGAGACTTGCCAAACCATGAGAACATCCTCACAGTGCCTGACACTGCTTCTGTATAGTATCATTTTTCCTCTAGGTTGTTTCAGTTTATCTGAGATAAGGGCAAGATTATTTTTCTTAGGATTTTAGTTTGTTTGTTTACGTATCAGTAGAATTTTTATTTTGAACTTTCAGCTTACTGTATGGAACATATTCGGATCAACTGAGGTAGCATCTCTTCTTATCTCCAAAGCACACGGATGAAACTGTCGGGGAGCGGGTCTGGCTTGAGCAGGAATTAAGTGGCTCTTTGGATTTCAAGACAGAAAAAGTGTGGTGTCCTGTTGCTTGCATATATCGTTTATTTTGTCCAGAAGTTGCTTCAGTCTAGTCCAGTGCGAGCAGAAAATCATCTACTTAGTTCAAAAGTTTTCCATGTCCCTGCATCTGTGACCCAGACATTTGCTGTGTGCAGTGACACCTTACATCGACGTGCTGATCCGAGGAGGAAACGTGCCTGCTGCACACTTTGGGCCATGCTCTGCTCTAGGAGACTCCTCATTCCCACCCTTTCATGGACTCTCCATCACCCAACAGGGCCCTTTCTCATGTTTTTTTCTCTCTTTCCCTCCCTCTATTTGTTTTCACAAATAAATATCCCAGTAATAGCTAAATCACACACGGGTGAAGTTTATCAGTAGTTTAGAAGAGATATTAGTCACATATTTGCTACAAAGTCAGTGAGGGGAAGTATATTAGCTCATAGATAAAAGAGTGTATTTTTCCCTTGCTGCCTAGTTAGCTCTTAAATTTCTCTTAAAATTAAGTTGGCACTGATCAGCTGGGACACCAAGGGGTTTTTTTCTTCCTCTTTCCCTTATATATATAAAATTAATGTAAATACAATATGTATGCATAATAATATATAGGTAATATTTAGGTATATAGGAGTATAGTATAGTATAGTATAGTANTTTACTCTAATCCAAGTTCTTTTTCAACAAACACGCTGCAATTTCATCCTAATAGTGCAACTCTTAAAAACAGCATAGAAGTAGTGGTAACAGAAAAAAAGCACACAGCAGGCTGGGTTTTTTGGTTTTGGTTTTTTTCTTTTGTTCATCATGGCAATAGCATTTGCATTTAATTTTTCTGCTATGAACATTTGTACTTGTCACTATTTAACAAGCATATTAGCAATGAGAAATATGAATAAAAAAGAAATACAATACAACCACGTTGCAATCAGCCCATTTTGTGTATAATGATATGGCTTTAGGAGTTCCCCATGCAGTGCTCATTTCGAAAACTAATTATAGCAACTGCATTATAAACTGCACCGTTGGTATCTGCTGTCTCCACATCCAGCAGCCGAGTGTAATTGTTCCATCCTGGAACTGATCTGGAAGAAAATGCTGCATTAATGGGGGAGAGGAGCAGAATTTGCACTCCAGTCACACAGAGGCACTGAGGGTTTGTCCTATGGCAGGTATTTTTCAAGAGTATTGTCATGACAACTGAGTCAAGGAATTTCTCTTCCTGCCTTTGTTACAGCCCTTGTTAGGTGGGAATTGAATCACGGCATTCAATTTGCCATTTAATTTCTGTCTCTGCTGTGGATGTGCTCGATTTCATGCCCTGCACTTGATTCAGGTGCTGTAAACGTGAGCACTCGGCGTCTTACTGTATCTGAAGGGGTTTTTCCAAACTATTTGGAGGAAAGGGTCTGTGTTGTTTTGCCTTTTGTTTGTTTGTTCATTTTTGTTGGGGTGGTTTTTTTTGCCCTCCTGATGGATTTGGTGACATTACTGCGACAACAAAGTGAACAACCAGAGAATTCAGGTACTTTATTTTGAGAACCGTAAACGAGCTTTTAATGCACTCCCCAACACCGGCAGCAGCAGCAGCAGACCAGGAGCACAGCAACCTGAGCCAGCTCTGTCTGTCTGTCAGTCTGCCTGTCAGTCTGTTTGTCAGTCTGTCAGTCTGTCTGTCTGTCAGTCTGTCTGTCAGTCTGTCAGTCTGTCAGTCTGTCTGTCCATCTGTCAGTCTGCCTGTCAGTCTGTCAGTCTGTCTGTCAGTCTGCCACTCTGTCAGTCTGTCTGTCAGTCAGTCAGCCTGTCAGTCTCTCTGTCTGTCTGTCTCTCGGGGGCTGACAGTGCAGCTGGAGCCTGGGAGCACTGGCACGGGTCAGGGTGCAGCACGCACGGCGTGACTTGTCCCCCAAACTCGTGTGTGTGATTGTGCAGCCGCCCGCAGGCTCAGGGTGCTGCTGGTTCCTGGCTCACTCGTGGCGGGGCAGAAAGGCCCTGAAGGGTTTCTACAAACTGCTCAGGCATTTACTTGTTTATTGGCCACTTGTTTTAATTTGGCTTAAAAACTCCAGTGTGGCTTTATTTTATGTTTATGACATGGCAGAGGCAGCGAGGTCTGAGGGGTGAGGCCATCAGTCACTTGCTGTCACATCAGTAGCCCCAGATGTACGTGGTGGACATACCAGCTCTGCCCCATCCCACCCTCTCCACAGCACTAGACCCACAGGAGGCTTTGGCCATGGAAAGTCAAATAAATCCCTTAGTGTTCACTGAGCTGGGGGCTTGCTCATAGGTCCTGATGCTGTACCTGTGCTAACTAACCCGGTAGCTGGGAAGACAGTGTCTGAGCCCACTTAGAAGGTGGGGCAAAGATGGACCTTCCATTTGTGCCCCCATGCCCATGAGTCAGCACTCACACTCTGTGGCATCATCCTTGCCCGCAGGCAACCTCTGTACTCTGTCTCCTTTTTAAAGTGTTTGCTTATTTATTTATTTTGATCGTGTCTGAGGGTTCATTCTGCTTAGCTGACAGGGCATAGCAGCCTTTGCTTCCCTGTGAGCTGGCTGAGGAGTGCTGGGGCTGTTCTCGGCTCACAAGCATCCAAGCGACCGTGACAAACATCAGTGCATCTGGAGCACCAGCTGCACTGCCAGCTCTGCACCACACCAGGACGGCTGCCTGGTCAGTCTGTGCTTCACTCTACAGTAACAAAGGGACATTTACAGAAATGGCATTCGTTTACCAAAAAATAAATAAATAAATAAATAAAATAAAAATAAGGTGGAGACAGTAGTGTGTGTCGTGGGGGAGAAATGTGGCATTCAGGAACCAGGAGCAGGACGTGTTTGCAGCTCGTGTTGCTTTGGCACATTGACAGAGGGCTGCTCCTTGCTGCTGCATCCCCAGCTTTGCCATCAGGATGACATTTTTGCCCTTTTCCTTAAGCGCTCCTGCTCAGCACAGTTTGCCCTGGAGTTTTAGAAAGCCAAAAGGTGATTCTGAGGTGGCGTTTTATCCCTTTGGTTTTTGGCAGCAGCCCTGGGGAGCCGACTGCAGCCCAGGGAGGAGCAGGATTTGGTGGTGATGCTGTTTGTTCCCCAGGCTATCCTGGGGCATTTTTGTGGTCATCATGGTAGCTACAGCCACCACCTCGCATCCTATTACCTTTGGGAACAGCAGGACCTGCGTATTAAAGTGGCATGTTTGTTTTTATTGGATTTGCCCATTTAATGAGCTGCCTCCATGCAGCAGCTTCTCCACGGACACCCCCTGTCGTGGGGGAGAAGCTTGCGTGCCCTTATGAGGCTGTGAGCTCTGCTGGCGGTGGTTGTGCCTCTGGTAGGGTCTCCCATGCCAGTCAGGTCTCAGCTGAAGGGTCAGACAAAGTGTGTCCATGGGCAGGATGGGCTCCCCAGCCTCCTGGCAACCATCCTAGGAGAAGGACAACTCCAACTCCAAACCCGGGCAGATGGAGCTCGCTTAGCCCTGTAAGGCCATCCATCTAAGAGAAGGACACTCTAACTAAACCTACATCCTGAGGACTTCGCTGCCACCGTCCAAGCTTGCCAGGCCCTGGCAGATGAACCTTAGGACTAAAGGGTGGGGCCAGTTCCATGCACACTGCGCCTCCCCTAAAAAATCCCCTGCGCAGGCTCGACCATGCAGCAGCCACATCCTCGCCCTGCCCCTGGCACCCCAAAACACCCGCTCTGTGCAGCAGCTCCCGGGAAAGCTGCTCTGTCGAGCTCACCAGAGCAGGACCATCTGGAGCTGGGAGGGATTTCTGGCCAGTATTTCAGCCATTGGCCAGCTGGTGAGAACACCCAGCGGACGCCGGGCTCTGGAGCAGGCTGGGTCTGGGCGCTGGGAACCCAAGAGGAACAGGTGATAGGGGAGAGCTGGCAGTGTATTGCATCAGGCCTTGGGAAGGCGAGGAAAAATGAGGCTGAAAAGGACTTTCACAGCCTGGGAAAAATTATTGGATTACTTAAAGGGTAGAGCATGAGCCCCAGACACAAAGCAGAGGCGTGACAGCCGAAGAGCAGCCTGAGCACGTGGGTTTGCTGTCTGAAGAGCCTGAGTGGTGCGTCCTGGGAGCACATTTGATCCAACAGCCTTAAGCCAAACACCCCCACAGGCACCGCAGCATCCTTAGTTTTGAAGATTTGTCTAGACTAATGTATCCAGCCAGATTAGGGATAAACCCAAAGAAAGAAGCGACAGAAGCACAGAGCATCAGCTCCAGCACTTGGAGGTATGTACTTCAGGGTGTGCTGCTTTCATCCCACTGTCACTGGTGTAAATAACCTCGAGCTCCTTCCAGGCTGTGGCTCACCTGTGGCAACACCCTCCTGAGAATTACTGCAGCTCCTCCTTCCATGGAACGTATCCATGCTTCCAGCCTGATACACAGTGCTCTGTTTTTCCTCTTTGAAAACTTATCTTTGTTTTTAAAATAAAAATTAACTTGCTGCTCATCTTTCATTTCCTTTTCATGCTCTGAGCAGTGAGTAATTAGAGCTGCATCACACTGGAGAAATTACAACAATATAATGTTTCTATAGTTAAATCTGCATAAGTATAATGTCTTTGAAAAATAACAAGCTGCTCTGAGGGAAATTAATTATCCAATTGGGACAGTCATTATTCTGAAACAAAAGCTCTCAGTTTTCTTTGCCCACTTTCCTTTTGGACATTTAATTCATTTTAAGTATCGGCCACATATTCTGTCCCTTTTCACTAGTCCTGGAACATAAATAATATGTTTAAAGCAGTGCAAAGTCTGTCTCAGAACCTTTTGCAGATATCACAAGAATATTAAGCAACTTTAAAATTAAGTCAGAGTGCATTTTTTTGCAAATCTGTATTGATGGCTATATATCATTCCTGTTCATCAAGCCAGTTCAGCCCATCAGCTCTCATTTTCCTCCACTATTTTTTGTCAGAGTTACGTCTTCTGAGGAACATGACTCCATTTATGACAATAAGCATTTATCATCATCATATTCACTACTCAGGCTCCAGCATTGCATTTAAGATGAGAATTCTTCTTTTTTTTTTTTTCAACAGGGATGGCCTTGCTGTACCTGATGTATCCCTGTGTTTAACATCTGCACACAAGCCTTGGGAATCAGGCTCTGGACCGATTAGCAAGAGGCTTCTAATAAAACAACTAACACCCATGGCTTAAATGGCCAGCTGACATCTACATGTGAAGGGACAGAGGAACAAGCAGTGATGTTGGGGCTGGCCTGGCAGCAGGAAGGTGAGTGCATTGTGAGCAGCAGGCTCTGCAGACAGCCATCCCACATGGCTGGGAGTGGATTTCCCAGCCCTGAGTCCTGCCCTCACTCCTACAACCTAAATGTTTTTTGGGATGCAGACTGACTCACATCAATTGTGTGAGACTTTTGCCATATTAGTCTCCAGTGGGAAGCCAGCCTCAAACCCAGCAAACTCTGTGACAACTGGCCTGAATAGTCCTGAATTGTAAAGGCATTGAAAAGCTGCTGTGTCATATTTGTACTTGCTTTGGCAAGCCCAGAGGTGTCTCTGCTTTAGCAGCAGCAACATCTGGGCACCACATTAGTGCTGTTCTGCACCCCAGGCCAGACCCATTCAAAAGCACAGTAAGGACTTCTGTGTCATCAGCCGTGTACCAGCCAGCTCTTGGTTTTATTTTCTGGTCATTCCTGGACATCAGTGGCCATTTGGGTTGGGTTGTGAGAGCAAACACCCAGACCCTGTGCTGAGCACTCAGCTGTGCCACCACGCAGAGCAGAGGGACCCTCAGTCTTCCAATAGCCCTTCCCTGGGGGATCACAGCTCTCTGGTGGACCCTGTGAATTATGGGCATCACTTTCATTTTACAGCTCACAGACTTTGGGTGGGATATTATTTCTGCATTTTCTACAATGTACTAGGGAAAATCAAAAAAGGCTTTGTCACTACACAGGTAAACTTGCAGCAGTACAAACATGGAGACTCAGAGAAACCCATTCTCACCAACACCCAAAACCTGTTATCAAGTCTTGCTTGAGGTTGCAAAAGCCTTTGGAGTCAAGGTGAATTACAAGGATTCTTGCTGAATCCCTGACAGATACAAATACCTAGTTATCCTTGGCTTTTCTGCTGAACCTAATCAAAGATATTGTTTATTAAAATCCTATTGTCTCTGCAGTGAAGAGCAAGGACAAGATGCTCTGCAGTGATTTAATACTTCTGACAGTTCTGTGTAAAGATTTATTATGGCCAGCTGAAAAAGCAAACAGAAAATGGCCAAGTCATTCCTTTTAATTTGCCACTTCTTTAAAAATATGTATACACAGGGCTAAAACCTGAGTCGTCCTTTACAGTGCAGTGTGATCTCTTAGCCAGGGGAACAAACCAAAGCATAAAACTTCACCCTTTCCTACACACAGAGGAAGGACATGAAGATGAAGCCTTGGATTTAAAGCCAGACCACCACACCTTTTTTTTTAGACTTGTGGCTTTTAGTGTTTTGAGACTGTCTAAAAACCCAAATTTAACAGATTTGATGATTGAAATTGCCAGTTTGAATTACCCAGTTAAACCTGTGATCCTCTCTGAGATGACCCAGCGGAGGGGGCAATGCATCTGCTGCATTCCCAGGCTCAGGTGCACACAGACAGCTCCAAACCTTTGCCCCACACCTGGGTGACAGCAAGAGCCCTTTGTGCAGGTCACAGGGACTGAACTCATTAAAACTGTGATTTTTTTTTTTTTTTTTCAAGTAATGAGCTTTTCTTTGTGATCCAGTTTTATTAAAGTTTCAGGGGCTGTATCATAAATAAAGCACAAAGATAAATGAGTGAGCACAATTAATAAATGCAACGATTCAGCCCTCTGAGCTTTTAAACTGCTTATCTAATCATATGTAATCTTTATTCACAGTGTTGAAACTACATTACAACAGCTGTAATCAATAAGGAAAATGGCTTTAGCAGTTTCAAGAAGGTAAAAGGTGACGTGTGCTTTTCCAGAATATACGTGCTCAGGTGAAGGGAGCTCTGCTAAGGACCAGCCCCTAAATCTGAAAGGTATGCCATAAAGGAAAGCTGCTGCCTTCCTTCCCCTGTGACACGGGAGCCCCAGCCTGGGAGGCAGATGGGAGCTGAGGGCACCATAACACAATTACACGAGAATCCAATGGGATTCATCTATATTCCATGGCTACTTTTCCTTCAGCCTGTTAAATCACACCAGTCAGAGACTCAAACCAGAATCTTCTTATCCTTAATTATTTTACAAGTCCTAGTTGGAAGAGCTTCTTATTATGTTGAAGGAGTTTTCTCTCTCTTTGATATTTGAATATTTTTGAGCAGTGTTCTCAGCTACTTTATTTCTTATTCCTAAAGCCATGAAATTTACACTGGAAAAAAAAAAAAAAAGCCGATCACATAACCAAGTGTGTCTTGGCAGGTTTGGTCATTCATTCCACACTTTGCTGAGTCCAGGACAGGACAATATTGATCTGAAGGAAGAGCTGAGCTTGCCTTCACACAACAGCCCAGCAACCCTGGCTCTGGCTGCACCGAGGGAATCCAACCACTCCTGACAGTGTTTCTTGACTCTGAGACCAAAGTTTCCTCTCTTTTAATTTGCACATAACTCTCACGGTGAGACACTTTGCAGCTTAGATTTTTATGTCTGTGCTGATCGTATTTAAGTGTTCCCCCAATTAATTTTCACCATCAGGCTGTACTGGGCTGGCTCCTGCTTTGCTCCTTTCCAGCTGCCGGGGCTCCTGCACGCGGGGTAAGGAGGAGAGCAACAGCCCCAAGGGCCACATCTCCTCTGCCTTCCCTCTGCTCCTTCCTTTAGCAGCTCACAGAACCCTCTGAGCACACGGCCACTGCCCCGGCCTTTTGGCTCCCTGTGCTGGAAAACCAAAAAAACAGGGTTTTAAAAATTTTAAAAAATTTAAAAATTTGAAAAATTTTTAAAAATTTAAAAATTTTAAAAACAACGGGATCCAAATGGAACAAGCAGCACACCCACTGTCCCAAAGGGCATCGCTCCGGGTGCCTGGGAGGGGAGTCTGGAGCTGGCCCAGGCAGCTGATGAGCAGTGCTCTGCCTGGTCCCAGGGGCTCTCCCTCCCTCAGTCCTCCTGAGGGCTGAAATTTTACACGGCCTTTCAGGAGAAAAAGAAAAGAAAAGAAAAGAAAAGAAAAGAAAAGAAAAGAAAAGAAAAGAAAAGAAAAGAAAAGAAAAGAAAAGAAAAGAAAAGAAAAGAAAAGAAAAGAAAAGAAAAGGAAAAGAAGAAAAGAGAAAAGAAAAGAAAAGAAAGAAAAGAAAAAAGTTGTTGCTTTGATTATGTTTTATCTTTTTATCCCGAAAAGTTGCTTTGAATGCGGCTTACGCAGCTGATCTATGGACACCTTTGTCCTGTAATTCTGTTGTGGCCTTTTCACCAACCTTCCAGAAATAACTGGTAAAAATAAAAAAGAAAAAGGAACAAAAATACCCCCAAAGCCAAACAAAAGGGTTCCAAACAGATATTTTCTTTTTTTTTTAAACCTTCGGATAGTATTTTTTTTCCTCACAAAACATGTGCTTTCTTTACAGGCTTCAAATGCAACTGAATCAGAACAAATGGTCAGAGCAGTGGCAGCAGATGCACCAGGGAGGTGCAGCCTCAAACCCGGCTCTGCTAATGAGCAGCAAGTCTTTTACCAGTGGAAAAGCTCTCACTTGAGTTTCTATTTGGTGTTAATACTCCTGGGAGAAGTGACAAATATCTGTTGGGACAGGATTTGATGGGAGAATATGAATACGAAGAGAAAAAATTAATAAAAATAAAACAACCCAACCCTGAAAATGAAGGGGAATGTTTGGCCAAATGGAAATGTATTAAAATTTTCACTACTGATGAAATTTTGAACACAAGCTTACAGGAGATTTAAGGACACCTTCCAGGTGTTATTGCTCTACATAACATCTTTTTGGTCAGATCTGGAAGCTTTGAAATGTCTTGGAAAAGGAAAGCTTGTGAAAGATATTTCATTCTGCTAAAAAAAAAAAAAAAGAAAAAGTCCTATGATAGAAGCTTCCTGCTTTTATAACAGCACTTTTTTTCTCATAGGCTGTATTTTCATATGCCATGTTCAGACATTTTCTCTGTAGCCTCGGGGCTTTTTTATCCCTCCCTGAATCTCAGGGCCTGTTTCCATTCAAACCCAGACGATGGACTTACCTGGCTGCATTTTGGGGCACCAAGAAGGAGGATCCCACCTGAGCGAGCCCATTATGCACGTCCCACACATCAGCTCACATCAGCTCAGCCACTGGGACCTGACACACACTGAAACCAACACCTCCTCACAAGACACCTTCTGTTTGGTATTTAAGGTGCTTTTAGCCTCTTAAAAAAGCTTCTTCAGCCAAGCTGCAGCCCAGTGAGTGGCACCGAAGGGACTGACAGCCCTCCCCTTTAGATTTTAAGGCCACTCCAGAGGTCACTGCAAAGACAGTGACATGGGCAGAAACACAGATCTGACCTGTATTCTGTATTCTGAAAGTTCCCCGCCCCAAATCTGTTATGTCTCTAAGTCAAGCTCCAAGCTCTGGAGATGACACAGTCACTGGTATAGATAATTTGGCTCCTAAATGTTTTCTTTGTGCTTTGAAAAAACATCTCTGAGCAGTTTCTTAAATGTCATTCCTCGCAGTACACAGAGCAGGCAATAAACAATAAAATCATTCACCTTGAAGAAACCATCTGCTGTCTTTAAGGACATACCAGGTTTTTTTGTTGCTTTGAATGGTCCTCTGGGACGCTGTAAGTGTCATTAAAACACTGTGTTTCCCATCGTCTCTGTGTCAGAATCATTTTCCTTTAGAAACAAAAATGATGATGGGTAAATTAGGCAGAAATTCCGTTCTCTATTCATTTCTATATTTCATTTATTTTGTAACTGCCTTATATAATGCTTGGTATTTGGAATTCTGGTTGGAAGGCTGCACCAGGATGGTTTAGCCCTTGGCTGTGCCTTGCTGTGGGTGCAGCAGCCTGACCCCACTGCAGGCTCTGCTGTGCCGTGGTGATCCCGCTCCGCTGCTACGACGGGTGATTTATGGGGGGTCACGGCCCCATAACGGGGGGCTGTCCCTCCTTTACATTGCAGGGAGTTGCCTTCCCCCATAGTCTTCCCCCACCAAAGGAGCCCCTGGGGTGCCCCCCAGAGAGACACACAGAGACCACTGGAGAGGGAGCAGAGAGAGAGTTTATTCCATGAGCAGAGGTATTTATACCTTCTCCATGGATCGTGAAAGATCCAATAGAAAACCAGGAATAACAACCCATAGGAAAGGGTTAACTAAGGGCCAATAGGAAACTTTAAACACACTTCGAGGAAACATTCTTTCAGACCTAGCTAGGGAGGTAAGGGTTGTCTCAAGGGATTTTGGGAAGAAGACACAGTGACTCAGGGAAAAAAACCACAGAAACTCCATCTAAAACAATAGAAACAGCTTCAGTTTTTAAGGTATTCAGGTTAGCTTTTCTTCCTTCTTCACCAGCCCATTTCTCACAAGACTTTTTCCATTTCTGATACTGTTTGTTCACTGCCACATGCTGCCTCTCTGCACGTGGGATGGCTGGGCACAGGGGGGCTGACCTGTGCAGTGTGCTCTGCAGAGCAGCCTTTGGTGGTGCTGAACTGCAGCAAAGTGGGGTTACAGCTAACCCAGGGACATCCGTGGCCGTGTTAGTCCCCTTGTTGTCACCTACCCAGCCAGGGATGGAGAAGGCATTGCCATTTTCAGT
This sequence comes from Grallaria varia, assembly GCA_013396735.1. Taxonomy (NCBI): domain Eukaryota; kingdom Metazoa; phylum Chordata; class Aves; order Passeriformes; family Formicariidae; genus Grallaria; species Grallaria varia. The sequence continues at coordinate 118,401 of VWZG01000595.1, forward strand.
GGAAGTTCAGCTCCCTTCCTCCTCCCCGTCCCATGCCTGCAGTGCATGTGCTGCCTGCTTTGCTTTGATCTGTCCCTCTCCAAGGGTGACAGCCCTGACAGCAGCAGCACGTCCCTGTGCACGGGGACATCCATCATGGCCTAAAGAGGACTTGTCTCTGGGTCCCTCTTGCAGCTGCGTGGCCATCCCTAGGGACAGGCAGGCAGCTCTATTCCCCCTGGCCTCTTTCCTCCTCTATTTAGGCTTTCTTCGCTCTTTTACTGAGTTTAAAACAACAAGCCTGATGATGCCCCTAAAAACTCCATCCCCACTTCGTAGGAAGAACCCGAGGCTCAAAGCAGATGTTAAGGAAAATGCTGCAGCAATGTCTCTCTCCAAATGGGCTCTCACTGTCCAGGACATCAGTTTATGGGTGATAGAAGCCCCAAAACTTCTGCAGCAGAACCCCCTCCCGGCACATTCCTTGGCATGGACAGGCTCTGGACATGGAGGTGCTGCTGGGCTGGAGGATGGAGCCCAGTTAAAGGTCAAAGAAGAGGCAGCTCTAGTGGGAGAACAAAGGTTGAGGGCTGCATTCAGAATGGCCTGGGAGAAGTAAGGGGTTTTTTTTTAATTAAGGTTCCACTGTTTCCAATTCTGTATTGTTTGTGATGTGCCAGCTTCCCCCTGACACAATAGTTGGTGCAATAGTCTGTGCCTTGCGAGGTTCAACCTCTGTTTCAAGGTTGTGAGGTTTATTTCTGCAGGCTAAATTTACTATATAAAATCTTTCCAAAACCTAGCTAATGTAATGAAAAAGCAATCAAACTTTAGGAAAGAGCCATCGCACCAGAGAAAACCCACCATTATTAATCCAGCTAAAACTAAAGGCTAAAGTCTGTCAGCCTTAAAAATAAAATTAATTCCTTTCTAGCTCTACAGCCTTTAATTATTTTCACCAATCGATGAGTTATAAAAATATAAAGAAATAATTTCAAGCTAAACTAAAGCTCCTTTTAAAAACGAAATGAGATATGAGCACAATAAAAGCAACCCGAAGTTCGAGTGACAGGGGGTTTGCTGTTGTGGTTTCTGATGTCAGAGCAGCCTGTGATGGGATTATTTCTCTGTGCCTCATCATCCTTCCATTATTGTACCTGTATTGTAGATTTCATATCACAGTCAACAATAAAAAATACCCTTGGCAACCTCCATTACGTCCTGCAGTTAATTTGCGTTCTCACAAAGTGCTTATATTTACTATGAGTGATAATCATACATATGCATGAGACCCTAAGTGAGGGAGAATGTGCTTAGGAGCTAATACAGCAGGAGGTTTGCCTAGAAGAGATGTCAAAATCAGTTCACTTTTGTTATATATGAGTAATTTAATTTCCTCTACAGTGTTATTAGGGCAAGAATGAAGTAACATTCTTTGGCGTAATTGAAGCAAATCCTGGCAAGACAAGAGGATAACAAAGCTTTTCCATCTCGTCATGTCAAACTCTTGCCTACTCTTCAGTGCACACAGATGCAGTCTTTGTGCTGAATTAAATTATCCAGTTGAGTTTATTAACTTGTTATGTCCCATGACCTTCAGCGTATTTACTCTTGGAACTTTAAAATTGTTTCTTTCTTTAATTTACTCCTTCACAACTGACCTCACTTCTGTGACAGGTAAGAGATGCTGGTGGCATTCAATCCTTTCTCAGGTCTTGATTTGCAGCAGCAGCAGCAGCAGCAGCAGCTCCTTCCGTTAAACCCTGAAACACGTTCTCCATTTCTCGTGCTCCCTGGCTATAACCAAGCAGCCAGGAGCTCTGGGACTGGGACGGAGCCGTGGGAAGCCGGTGCTTTCCTTTCCCCCCATTCCCTGGCATAGCAGGGTGATGCTCAAAGGCATCGTGGTTGCAGCCCCGTGAGACACCAACCCAGGGGCCGCTGGGAGCAGCTTCTGAGAGCTGTGGAACAGCCGTGCTGCTGGTGCCTCCCAGGGGCGGGTTACTTAAGTCACATTTAATTGATTTAGAGCTGTAATATTCTCCGAAGGACGAACTGGAGCTTTTCCAAAGGAACACGCGAGTCACAGGGAAATCCTTTATCTGTGGGTGAGCCAGGCCATGATGGCTGAGCCACTCAATGGTTTTCCATTGTCTCCTGCAGCCTCTGCAACGCAACTCGGGGCAAATCCTTTGGTGACTCTGGAGCTGGAGTGACAACAGGGGTTGGGTTTCACAGCCCTGCACTGCAGGCACTGGCTGGTGGCGCCCAGCAGGGTGCCCTTGGAAACCTCACAGACCCACACTCGCTTGGGGGGCTTCTCAAAATCAATTATAGTTCTGAATTTACCATATTTGGCCCAAGTGGGAACTGGGGTGGTCCAATGACCAGTTCATATCTGAGCTCGAAAAAGGTAAATTTTGTGTATGAACAGCAATTCCATCTGGGGACAAAAGACAGATGAGTGCTCGTGTCTATCCCTCCTGCTGGCTTTCTCCTGTGGTAGGAGGGGGTGTGAGTTCCCATGCTGGGGGCTGTGCTTCCCAGATTTCAAGCCATGAAGAAACACAGGGAAAAACAGGGGAACACAGCACTGAGGAAAATATGGATTCTTCATCTCCTGATCCTTTCTGAAAGGTACTTTGGCTCTTTTTTACTGGCAGTCGGGGGAGCAGCAGAGATGCGGTGACATTTCTCCCTTGCTCTCTAACTCAGGGAATACAGGTGATCTCTACCTGCCTCTGGGTCAGTCCAAAGGGATGGACATACATTTCCAGGCCTATAATCGGATGCAAGACTTGCCTTGGATATTAATTTGATGCATACAAAAATCTCAGCCAGTCCTGCTTGGTATGATCCACCGTGGCAAAGGCTCGGCTAACTCTTGCTACCCCTGCGTGAGACTCAGCCTCCTGCTACTCTTACTTCATACATAAAATAGGAATAAATGCTATTTATGCGCCCGTGTAAAGCATTTGAGAGCATCAGAGGAAAGGTGCTGTGCATGTGGCTGTGTTATTAGGTCTCTTCATACACAGGAAAGTGAAATGACAGCCCATAAGCAATTTGCAACAACTCCTTTTAGCACTGTTTAGCCTGGGCAAGTCATTATGCACAGTTGCTCCAGAGATAGAAAACTGCACTGCTCTGAGCCCAAAGGAAGAATAGCCCATACCCCAGGCTGAGGCAAGACTCAGCTTACAAATCAGCTTATCTTGGCCATGCACAAGTTACCCTTTTTTCACACAGTATTTAAACACTCTTCAACTTGTGCATTCCTGAATGTGTGAGATAAAACCAAGTCATTACAGGATGAACCTCAGTTCCCTGAATCTCCCAAACAGGAATGGAATGGATAGAAGCAAAAAGGAGGAGATATTTCCCAGGTGTATTAGGTGGAGGCACATAATTCTTGCAGATGTTGTGTATCTCATTTGTCATATTCTTCTGTTCTTGACGGGGGTTTAATTGTTCTCTTGAAATATTATACCTCCATACCTGAATTGTGGAGCTGTTTAATTGAGAAAGGTGGTAAATAGCAGTCATTTCTAGAAGAAAGATAAATAGCAGCAAAAATAAAATAAAATTGAGTACTAGCAAGTAAAGTGAGGTTTTTTGAAATGCCTTACAGTGTGAAATGTCTTACAGTCATAAATCAATGACGAAGTCCTTCATATCCAAAGAAAAGCAAGTTGTGAAAATTAGGAGTTGTCTGTTACCCTTTCTTGGATTTAAAGGATGATTGACCTTTAGGTATTAGACATTATCCAGGTGTTCAGGACCATTCCATCCTTTAGCCTTTGGGTAGAGACTCTCTGCTGTCCTTTTGCTGTCAAGCACAGTGAGAGGATCACTTACCCATGGGATATTGAGCTGAGCCAGGGAGCTCATTCCACATTTAGCAAAGGAGAGTCAGGAGATGCTTGGAGCCACCTGGGTCCATCAATAACATCTCAGTTTGAAACATACTCCTTGGCAAGTTGAAACAAACAAACAAACAAACAAAAATAAAGACAAATTCTACCCTGTCCACTCTGCATTCCATCAGTGACAAAACTGCTGGGTCCTCCTCGTGTTCTGCATATCCAGACTCATACAGAGCTCCAGGAAAATTAAGGGCATATGTTTACAGCACAGCCAGAACTTCTTGGTGGACTTAATCAAGATGGGAAAAACACAGCACTGCACCTCTCTTATGTGCATATAAATTGATGCAGTGATTCTGGGATTTTTAAGGCTAGAAGGATATATAATCATCTAATCTGACCTTCTGAGCAATATGAGATCACTCACACGTAGTGGGTGCTGTCTGATGTTGGAGGAGTGCAACAGTGGCACAGTCTGTGATTTTATGCCACTGTTGGTGGAACTGAAATGGAAACTCTTGAACTCTCTTGTCAGAAACAGAATAGAAAATTGTTTTCTGGCTGGTGTAGGCAAAGCTGCATTAAGCTAAGTTAGAGATGCAATTATTGTTATATTCATTGCAAAGGCTGCTATGACAACAGATGAATGCTGCAGGTAATTTAATTACATTTCTGTCAGCCACTGTGCCTTTCAGGAGACAATGCAGAAGCCAACAGCGCTTTCTTTTAATATTGCAGGTGGCACAGAAAATGTCAAATTCTCCTCCAGAGGGCCTAACAGGAGCATTTCACTTGAGCCATGAAACGTTATTTAAGTATCCTGTTTTTTCCCCGTCGTTTCTGATTCCCTTGGTTGTCTCTGGAATCGCACTGCGCAGCGGCACTTGCCCTCCCTCTGAGTGCACACACATGCACATCCTGACACACACAAGTTTCCTGCACCCCTTCCCTGCCCCAGCAGAAAACTGGAGTTGTTCCCTCCAGAGGCAAGAGCCTCCACGTCGCCCTCCTGCCTGTCTGCCCTTTCCTGGGGGCTTCTGCAAGTCGGCGCTCACTTGACTCTATCAATGACAAACAGTGCTGGGAGGTGAAGGTGAGAAGAGTTTCTTTTGCCCTCTGTTCATGAGCTGTGCAGCAGGGAGGGGGAAACAACTGCTTTAAGGACAAAGTATTGACGGGTAGAACAGAGGGAAGTTAATAGATATTGACTCCCACTTGCTTTAAGTAGGTCACACAGAGCAGGATCGTGTTGCACATCCTCTGAGGCTTGGGGAGAGGGAATTGTTGTCACAAGGAGCAAAATTTTAAACATGTGCCATTCCCTCATACTGAGGGACAGTATTTTCCTGTGCAAAAGTCCTAATTATTGCAGAGCTGGAAGAAAACTTCTACTGATGGACTGTACTGAGTTCTACTGATGGACTGTACTGACTTCAGCAGGCACTGTGGGAGCTCAGCATGACTGGAGAAGTGATCTGTGTCTTACCAAGGCTGGACCCAAGATCATTCAAATAATCTTATAATTTACATTAATTAAAGCAGGAACATGACAATTATCTATTGTTTATCTGAGGAAACTGTCTGAGGAGCAATCCTTCCATGCCAGGGTATAAACTCAGTTGCCATGTAATTAAGTCATAGTTACAGAAGCACTGAACAAATGTGCAACAAGATTCAGATAATACATTAATGCGATAAGAAATACCCTGGCATTCAGCTGGCATTGAGGAAATTAGCCACACCAAATTAGATATCAATGAACGCATTTACTACCATGTCAGTTACCATTCTGAGTATAAATTGAAACTTAATAAATTATTTCTACAGAGCTCTAACATAAACTCGTAATAAGAATTAAAAAATACTGTTATGTTATAAACGTTGTTTAAGGAAATGTGTTTTATAACAGTGAAGAAGGTCACTGCCTTCTCCCCATTACTTCTCTAGACTGAAGATAGAATGGTGGAACAACAGCAAGACAGTTTAAGGTTAAGCACTGAAGTTTGGGGGGACCTGGATGTTTTTTCTCATCTCCTGCATAGATTTGTGCCGTGATTTCTCTTTTGGTATGTGGGGGTTATGATACTTCCATTGTAAGGAGCTTTGAAACGTGTCTGGTGGAAAACACTTCAAAATGGCAAGAATGCACCCAAAGATGTCCAGAGACTTTCCTCAATACCTTCCTCTCCGCATACTTAAGGAATAATTTCTTGGAAGCTTAGTAATAGTTCTTGTTGCCCCGTGTGTTCCTCCTGAAGCAACGAGGGGCTCTCCTAAGGGCTGTACTGCAGTATCAGTTATTCAGCTTCCCTGTGTGTGCCAGTCCTTCACAACCACACAGAAGCATCTGAACGCCTTGATATTCCCCTAAGCATTTCCCCTCAAACACAGTGCCCATATAAATGTCTCCTAGCTTGCCTACAAGGTCAGGACCCATTTTCAGACAAGTTTCTCACAAATGCAGGAACTGCCTTTTAACGTCCCACCTCCACCTGCCTCTGTCTGTGGGGCCCAGCCTCTTGCTCTGCATCCCTCCTGGCAGTCAGTTCTTACAGGATTATTCGGAGTGCTTTTGCTCATCCTTCAGAGGTAACTGCCTGGCATCCTTCAACCACAGATTTCTTTTAGGGTCTGCCTTTTTCCCCGATGAAAAGGAAATACTTTGGTATGTTCATCTAGCCTCGCTGTTTGGGCAGTTTAATGACTACATCAATAAGGCACGGATGGGAGAAGGAGAGGGAGGTGCACAGTCATTAAGATCCATCATTAGCATTTTGAACACCACCACAAGCTTTTGTACATGAGCAATTAATACAGCAATAAATACCACGATGAGCTGGAGAAATCCCATTGAGGTTGGGAAGTGTAAACACTGCCTGCCTCTCGAAACAATTGTTAGAAGCACTTAAGAACCTTCACAAAAAGGAACAGCAGAAGCTTCTGCTGCAGACACAAAAATCCATCCCCAGCCATGATGGAGAAAAACCTTCCACCGTCTTAAAAAGAAGCCATTTGAGGGAGTGAGGAAAAAATGGTAACCACGCATCAGACACTGAAGCAAACATCTGGAGCATCCTTCCAGCTCATATGTTACCAACCCACCTAAATGTAAATCCTAGGTTAGGGAAAGATGAACAGGGAGTTTACTCCAGTGGGTTTAGCCAGCGTGCATTATATAGAGCATCAATTGGCTTTATTCTGGCTGCATAAAGGAGCACAGGTGATACCTGATCTGCTGGTACACAATTCACTTGCCAGGAATTCTTGAGCACTCTTGAAGGATGGGTTGAGTTTATACAAGAAAAATATTTTTCTCTATGTTTTTTGACTTGGGATTACAAACTCTGGCGCTGGATTTACTGTTCTGTAAGACCATGGCTGGAGAAAAGTGAGGTAGAAACATGGGAATGCCCTCTGTGGCCAGAGACAGGGCCTGGCTCTGCAGGGTCTATCCGACATGGGATCAGATTCCTTGCACTCATTTTAAACATTTGCCCTCGGATACAATTCCTCAGCCATCCAGTTAAAACACAAGGTCAAGTTTTCCCAAGGAAGACACAGACAGAAAGAGTCTTCTCCCACAGTTTGTTGGTACATGCTGGTTACCAGCAACTCTGCTAATAACTCATTGCTCATGCAAATTAATTCAGCTTAGAGAAACAAGTCCTGATGATTATAAAATGCTGCAATCACAGTATTGCTTCCGGCCAGCTGAGAGTAAATTCATCAAGCATTTGATATTTAAAGCTGCTGTGGTGATAAATGCCTGCCTTCATTTATGATTGTACACCAAGACAGAGAGAAAATGGAATACCGAAAAATGACTGCATGATGGGAATCCCAACAGAAACCACCCGGGACAAAGGGGGAGATACAGCATCTGTTCCACCATCAGCTGCACGGCACTGAAATGCAGCCACCCATCCTTCTGCAATGAGTTCTATTAGAACAAAAGCAACAACAAATCCCAGTTTCACTCAGACAGAGGCACTCAGTGTGTTCTTGCTGATGGCATCTGATAAAAGCCCTGCTATGCCAAGGTCAAGGACAGCCGTGCAGTGGTGATGTCTCTTCTGCCCAGCAGTGCACACACAGCCAGCTGCTGTGGTTATGGAGGCTCCCTCTCTGTGTGCAGAGCATATAAAGGGGAGGATAAACTCCTCTGAGGTTTTTATAACAACCCTGCTGCTGCTGGGGACCTTTGCTCTGTATATGACATTACAGTAAACATAAAAGGAAAATTAATTCAACAGTAAATACCCACAATAACACTGCGCTAATTGTTTTCATGGGTTTATGTGGAGTCAACATTTCTGGCAATGCTGGCCAATACAGAGCAAGTAATTAACTCCATCGGTATTCAGAGTAATGGCAATTAAATACAATGAACTTTTCTACTAATGAATGTGGTGAAAGCAGTGCAAGTCAGGCAGAGTTAGTTGTAACTTTTAATTCAACAGAGTTCTGCCCAAATGCCTCATGGCAAATAGCTGATGGCAAGTCCATCAAGCTGATGGTCAGGACAAGACCCAAGAGCATCTGATGGTGGGGGGATTCCAAACACCCCAAGAAGATGGTCAGTGGCTATTTTTCCTCAGTTGCTGTCAGGACTCACTTTGCCCTCGTGGCAGTCACAGGATGTCTAACTCTGGCATGGTGCTGGTAGCACAGCACTGACCTGTGGCTGATTTGCTTTGTGAGTCTTTTAAATAGACGAGTCAGTAAACAGGTCCTTCTGCAGCGTGTGGATGTGCAGCAGCCTGCAAGAGATGCCCTGTGCAATGCTTCATAAATGCCATCTGCACTGTCTGTGGGCAGGGAGGAAATGCTCACCTGGACTGGGCGGACACAACAGAAAGTTGTGGTCCCAAGGGGAGAGGAAAAAAGAAGATCTAAGGATGAGAGGAAGCAGAAAACCCTTGGACATAAACTTCTTGGCAACCTGTGTTTTGCAGTCCACTATTGTCTGTTATCCTAGGATAGCATCTTAGAAAAAGGAGCTGAATTCCCATCTACGGCTCTATAAGGAAATTATAAAGCAGCTATCTATTTTTTCATTAAAATTAAATAATTGAATCTGCCCGGATTCATGTGCTTTTCCCTCATGAGATATACAGGAGAATTAAGTTTCAATTGACTTTTCAGACCTTGGTTATCATAGGAAGCTTTTAAAAAATTGGGACATTTGGTGATTTGAAATTCAAATAGGTTTCAGTCAATATGTTTACTATTGCTAGACAGGCATCTTTGTCCCCTGGGTGTTTAATGCCTCAATAAGTAATTGGTCCTTTCATCTTTTATATGCACAGAGTGAAGAGTTTATGGCTCATACAGTGATTTGTCAATACAAAGGATCTTTGCACCACTTTTAAATAACCCAGCTCCCAGCTCCATTAAATCCTGTTTAAAATTCCCCCCTCCCTCCACACACCCACAACTAGCCTGGAAACACTTCTTCCCTCCCCTGATTTTCAATGGCATCCTTAAGGGCAGCTCTGCTTTACTCACTGAGCTTAGACACAGACAAAACAAGGAGGTGAACATGAAGAATAAGAATCTGCCCCCAACAAGTGCTACACTCCAAGGATTTCCAGGAAAACTTCTGTAATGCCTTTATCCATTAGGTCTGGAATTCAAGGTAATCAATGCCCCATATCCAGAGATTCATCTTTAGAAATAAGGGTACAACATCAGTTTGACATAAGCATTTTCATATGAAGGTGTCTTGTGAAGCTACAGATACATGAGCAGTGCTGTCTGCAAAGCTGAACTGAAATCAGATTCTCTGTTTTCCATGAAACTGTCACATTTTCGTCTTATTTTGCTCTATGATTTGTAAAGAAATACATTCGCCATAAGTTAAAATACTTCAGGTTTATTTTCAGACCGCTGAAACATATTTCAAACAAGAAAAAAAAATAATCTATCATTAAAATTATAGATTTCAACCTTTTGTGCATTGTGTGCTATATACACATTAGTACTAAGTGTTTATTTTAAAACCCAAGAACACTCTTTTTTTAAAGCAAAATTTATCATGTTATTGTCCAAGAAGCTCACCCTTGAAAGTTTCTCCAAGACAGGCATTTTCATAATGTGCTTTGCTTTCAACCAGCCTGGATGTTGCCTGAGGAGCTGTTTGTCTTGACCAGTTTCCAACAGGCAGGACCCCAAAGGAAGCTGGTTTGGCCTTTGGAGCTGTGACTCTGTGTCACACCCTGGCAGCACACTCGGGTTGGCACTGACTTCGTGCCAGCTTATGCGAGTTGCAGGACAAGGTGGCACCTGGGGGGCTGCAGAGCCAAAGGCATCCCTGTGCAGGAAAAATGGAGCCCACAAAAAGCTTTGCCCAAGGACAAGACTCTGAGGAGCTCAGCTGGCCTTCTATATTCTCCTTTTCGACTATGGTGCTGCTTGCCAGTCGAGGATGTGGAGAAAGCTTAATATCAAAGCTTACATCTGGACTTTGGGTTGTGAAGAGTTGTGGGATGTGCAGAGTTTGATTCAACTGTCTGTAATGATGGGAATAACGTCTCTTTTGTTGTTGTGTTGGGGGGTTTGTTTGGTTTTGTTTATTTTTGTAATCCAACCATAACAAAATACTTTTTTCAGGCTACTTTTCTAATCCAGTTAGATCTGTAAAGGTTTGGAAGGTCAAATTTCTTGAGGCTTTCAACCTAAAGGGCTGCAACGCGGTTCTGATCAGTCAATGCAGCTTCTGAACCACAGAGGTTTTTCCCAGGCTCAGTGCAGAAGAAAATACTGAGACTTTTCACACTGGATCTGCTCTGTTACCCTTATTTTAGCATCTCTAGAGATGATGACACAGGGGATCTGCAGTATTGAATGAGCACCTTCTCCCTCAGCTCAGCTCCCCATCCTTCCAGCATCATTTATCACTTGCCCTGCGACCTGCAGGGTGGAGCAGCTGCAGTCCTGGCCTGTCACTTACCACTGTCTAGATCAGCAAATATCCTGTAAGTATTCCCTAGGGTTGTGTTGCAGTCTCTTATATTTAGTAGGAGTGCTCCCTGTGTGACACGGAGCATTTTGTCACTATCTGGAGGTGACTCAGGAGCCTGGACATTTATGCTGAGGTCTGTAGTCAGAAGAGAAGGCACTGTGTAATCAAGGACAAACCCAGGCAACCTGAATCTACCCGCTTGCAATACAGGAAATGCAGACCTTTCCCTCTCTGTATATGTCCAAGTTGAGGTTTCACAGTGTTTTTTAATGCTGTGCTAACAGGAAGTCTTCACAGATTCAGATCAGAATCCCTCACTGCTGTTAATTGCTCATTTTTATTGCATATGCCTTTATTGAATGTAATTAAACTTGGCTCACAAGCTTTGCATGTGCGATAATGAATAATAGATCTTAGTCCATTTCTGGTTACTTTTAAGCCCAAGGATGCCTTAATGCTCTACAAAACGTCGTGCATTTATTTGGTATTTTTTTCACCCAGCTGTGAACCAGTCACCTCCTGGTGCCTTGTAGCAAACCTTCAGCAGTGCAAAGGAGCTCTCCATCACCTCAGCCATGGCTATGCAGACACCTTGTGCACTGAGATGGGCCTCGGCTCGGGATTAGTGCAGCGGCTGCTCTGGGTTACATCACGGTCTGGCACACTGCGTGCAAAAGCACGTTTGTGTTCTGTGAATGGAGAAGTAACTCGACGTTACTTTCCCTTATCGGAATGGCAGTGTGTCCTCTTGGCAATGAGAGATCAAACACATCTACAAGCAGCAACTGTCTTATCCCTTGGTCTGTAAAGCCAGCCAAAATCAGCGCCCAAACTGACTGGGATGGAAAAGTCCCCTCTCCAATCAGTCATGTTTTCAGGCCGTGCTTGCTCAGCCCCGAGAGCAATAAATAGAATATGAAGCAGCTTTCAAAGGAACAGTCCTTGGATCAACTGAAATATTAAGATAAGTTGTTTAGAAACTTTGCTAAGTGTTTTGTTTATCCATGGGAACATCCATATTTGCACTGCAACTTGCTGCTTCCCCTGGGATCTCTCTTCCAAGACCCACACTGCTGAGGGTAGGAGGCTTAGTCCCCAAATGCACCCAGTTAATTTTGGACTCAGGCGATGATGGCACAGGCACAGTCACCTCCATCCTCTCCGGGCTGAGCAAGCATCTGCTTTTCTTCTCAACCCAATCCAGAAAGGCTCAGGCTGAAACGATGCGTTGCCTCTCCCATAACTCTGGAGGCGAAGGAGGATTTGCTGGGGCTCTTGCTGTGTAATTCAGTGCTGGAAATGCAGTATTAGAAGTGGGTGGCATGTCCTAGTTTGGAAAAGCTCTACCCCTGCCCGGGATGGCTGAGCCCTTCATGTTACCCTGTTGTGCCCGCTCTGGGGCTGGGACAGCTGCCACCAGCCCTGCGAGCTGTCACCCTGTGCTCCCCGTCACCATGTCCTGCTGTTTGTGTTGCTGCAATTCACCATCAGCTTCCCAGGGCTCAGCATGAGAAATGCCTTCTCCTAGGATGGAACGAGGCAAAATTAATTAATAGATAAGGGTCCTCCCAGCGGAGACTGATTTGCTTTCTGATCCACAAAGTGCTGCAGATTAAAAAAGGTAGCTAAAGAATTCACAGAAAACTGAACCTGCTGGAGAAGTGGGCACTTTCATCCTTTTCAGGTTAGTGGGGCTGTCACCCCATCAGGACTGCAACCCACCCCCAGGTCCAGATCCATTAAAAGGAGCCCAAAAGGGAATGTTCTGCCCTGCTTAGGAATGTGGAGAAGGCACCCACCGCCACTGTGTTCAATCAGATGTTTGTCCCCCCTGAGAGAAGAGCATCAAGACTACTTGAAAAGCACCAAACAAGTGCTCTGCCATTTCACTAATTAAACCCACCCTTCAGCTCTAAAATTGATGAATAACGACACAACCTGACTCATAATCCCTTTGTCTTCTATTATTTACTCTGTTTTAACAGTGATTTATGGGAAGGTAGTGCTTTCATTATTCTTGTTAATTACCTTTGTCCTCTACTTCAGCTTGTAAAATGTAATTGCTTGAAACATAAATTCAGTCTTGCCACCTTTGTTCACACATCATTAATATTATTCCGGCCATTCTTATAAAATTTTTATAAAACACAATTATACATGTACCATTTAGCGCTACGTTGTGTTGAAAATTCACTAAGCCTTTTCTGGGGACTAAGGTGGTCTGTGTATTAAACATCCCTGTTTGTGTTAATGTGTTTGCGTTTCCCTAAGGCAAAACAAACAAACAACATTAATTGGTCAGTGATTGCAGATCCACTGACACCTCTCCTCAAGTGCAAGCCCTGCTAAGGGGCTGCTGACGCTCCTGTAACAGGGAAGCAGAGGCACCTCAATGAATGCTCCTTCACCCCCCACCCCTGGAAATAATAATTTCATGGAATAATTAAACAACAATCAGTAGGCAAGAAGGTAGCAAAAAAAAATGCAGCAGCTACTCACTCGAGCCATTATCAAGTTTTTTCTGCGTGTAGATAACCCCCAAACTAATTATTTCCATCCTCTCTGCCCCTGGTACTTCAGATCAGACCAAGGGTGTATCATAGAGAACAGGCACCTTCCAGAGGCCGCTTTTTTCCCATTGTAATTTTTTTCCAGTATTGCTTATGATTATGTGTAAGGAAAAATCTATTAGCACGAGAGGAAACGCATTATCCCCAGTTTATTGTTGACATGATATTAGCTGAGTGTTTGTCAGGTTTCTGGTAATGAACAAGCTCATACGCAGCACTTCATCTCTCCAACAAAACACTGGGCTATATGAACAGCAGTAACATCCCAGCTGAACCTACTGAGAAACACCTTTATTATTTCTCAAACCACCCCCCCCCCCTGAAGCAAACAAGAAAAAACCTAATTAATTTCTCCCAGATTCATTTACTACATTATTACCTAAGTATGCTTTTGGAGGTACTGGATCACCCAATGGAAGCCCTTCAGCCAACAAGTACATTTCCATTAACTTCCACTCCCCACACTCATAGGAAGGACAGCCTACAAAATACTGCGATCGCATTTACAGTTGTTAATTACTGTAATTTCAATGTCTGAGATAAGAACATTTGCTCTCTCCAGGTCTTCCACCTGATGTATGTGGCTATTATGGCTTTCAGTTGGATTCACAGGGACAAGTCCTGTCCGTGGGGTTTCTCCTGCCTTACACCAGCGTGCAAGGTCTGAGTAGGACCTTCCCAGCACTGCAGCCCTGTCAGGGCCAGGACTTCAAACCACAGTGCAGGTCTGAGAGGCACCGGCCAAAGGAGAGCAACGGGGTGTGCTCTGGTAGATGAAATCAAGACACTTTCTCCATCTTTTCCTATTCCTTAGTTGGCTCCAAGGAAAAATATTTCCTGCCTGCCCCCATCCTGTGGCAATGGCATTCTCAAGAGCATGTTCTGTCTGAGGAAAGCTTTGTAACTTGGTTACTTTGGGGGAGAGCATGGAAATGGGATAAGAAATGTGAGTCTTTAAATCAATTTTGTAAATCTACTCTAGATTGGAGCAGGGAGCATGAAAAAGGTAAGTCAAAGGCCATATTCCCTACCACTTACAGTCCTCAAAATTAGACAGATTAATTTATTTTATTTTGCTTTTTCCCCAAGGAGAGGTTAATTTCCTAAAATCAAGTTTATCTGATATAAGCCATAGAGCTAAACCGAGTCCTGGGACCTAGCTTGCTTTCTTCTGAATGCAGCTGTGCTACAGAGGTGTACGTGCCTTCTGGAGACTCCAGTCTCAAGAAAAGTGGATAAATCCCACTCCAATCCTAATCTAAACTTCTAAAAGTGACTTGCCCTGCTGAAGAAGTCATCCAACAGGGTCAACTGTGAGGCAGTCCATCCCATTTTAGGCTCTTTGTTGTAGGAAAATTTGAGTGACTTTCTTCTTGACAACCTGTTTTATTCCATATAGTTTAGACTTCTTCCAGACCCCCCTCCCTCATGCCCAGAGAAGCTGCCACGTCTGTGGTACCTCCTGTGGTAGCACCTGCTGTGGGATGGGCACCAACAGTACATGTGCGAGTGCTCACCGTGGTCCAGCCCCATTTCTGGGCAGATCTTTGCATTTAAGGTGTCTGCTGATGCTGTTACAGAAATATAAAATACTGGCTTGTTGGCTGAAGCCCTGCCTTTGGGAGTGCTGCTTTGTGCACGCTGCCCTGGTGTCTCCTGCCACCCAACCTCCTCCTCAACACCCATCTGGAACGCGCGCGCCCAACACGGATGGTCAGCAAGGAGGGTGGTACCACTGGGGACCCCTTACAGTCACACACTGAGTACATTCTCATGCCAAGCAGGTCCCACTGCAAGTGACTTAATTGAAACTTCTGAATTAATAAGCTTATCCTTCATTAGTAGTCAGAGTAACAAAAGCAGCACGAAACTTCTCTTTAATGAAACAAAACATGTGAAGAGGAATGTGAAGAAGCGGTGGTACTCTGCAAGCTGCTTTTGCTGCTGTTGGTGCACCTTTACAATGACCATCAGGCCACTGCTGTGTGTGTTTTAGCGAGGGAAGTAAAGCTGAACAGAGGAGTGTGTGTCAGAAATAATGGAATCAACTCTGGAAGTTAAAAACACAAGTGTAACAGGAAATCACTGACATCTGGTATTGCTCAGGTGTTCTCATAAACCAAAGCACCTCACGTGTGCAGAGGTGATTACTGTAAGATATCTAATCATTTATCAGCAGTGCAGTCTTTATCTTTGTGACCCTATGAAGGAAAGTCATAAAAACACGGTGGAGATCCCTGACCATGGCAGACACTGAGACCAGACCGCAGGGTCACGCATCAGGCTTGTCTTTAATTCTGGGTGCATCACACTCCACTAAATGCTTTTTGTCTTTTCTTAAAGTTCTCTGCTGTTTCTTAGTTTTCCCCAAGTTTTTCAGTCTTCTGTTACAAACCTAACACGGCTGTATCTTCTGCACAGCTGGGGGTTCCTGAAGCTGGTTTCCTAAAGAAAATGTATTTTCTATCCATTGCCTCCATGAGCCTCCCTACCGAGAGGAGTTTATGCTTTGCTACACTCAGGACATAATAAATGCAATACAAAAGGAGGTAAAGTAAGGATTTAAAGACTTGTATCAAATTTTATTACTAGAAGTTCTGGCAACAAGCACGATCGTATTTTCCTCTGTTTAGCGCTTTTTGGAGTTCATTTTTCACAGAAACCTCCACATCCACCTAAGGGATATTTTTTGGTTTTGTTTAAAATACCTAAATGGGTGAACTGGTCAGACTCAAATTGTGTCTGAAAGGCTACAGCTGACACACTCTGGAGACTTAATTATGTAGTATGTGGCTCCATCTGTCAGCTGCAATATCTTTTGTTACCAAGAATTAGGCTGCCATAGAAGATGACGTGACAGATTCAATTTGCTTTCACAAGGATAACCATTATGTGGGCATTTGAATGATGCTGGAAATGAGAACAGCATTTACATTCCTTGTGTAGAAATTGAAAAGCTATTTACAGCGAGGTTTGTCCAAAATATAAAACTAAGGCTGAATGGGTGGCAGTCAATGCAAAGCTGAAAACCAGGAAACAATTCATTAAAATATCATTAAACGGAGGATACACTTACACAACACTGTCTGGGTGAAGATGCACCCATACACATATGTAGAAAAATTCTGGAGAGTGCTTTTGTGAGAAGTGAGTGCAAACAGCAGTTGTGCTAAAATTCCAACACAGTTATCCTGTGGGGCTGGGTAACTCCAGCTCATGGTTACTCCAGCCTTGCTCCTACTCAGCCACTCAGGTCACTTAAAATTGTGGGGCCAGAGCCTGCAAGGGACACTGGCAACTGAATAGCATGTGTTAGCATAAAAGAAGGACCAAATGCTATGATCAGAAATCACATGTGAACTAAAAGTTTCCCTTCAGGTTTTGCAATAATTTCCTCTTAGTTTTTCTTAATACACGTCTCTTTCCCATTTTGATTTGTGAAACCTAGACAGACAACATGGGAAGCCTAGACAGACAACATGCCAGCATATTTACAAAGAGAAAATACAGGAGAGTGGAAAATATACTACGAGGGATTTTGTTATTTGCTGTAAAATAGATTTGTTAAGAAAGAAATGCTTTTCACAACTGATTTAATTTCAAGGGGAGGGGGGCTCCTTTCGTTTGCTTATAGGCTGTGATATATTTCAACTGATGAACAACATTGTTATTTTTAGCAAGCTGTACATTCATCATGGAGTGATGCATCTGGAAGTCCAACCTGCCATTAAGTCAGTAGGCAATATACAGTTTTGAAAAACTCCCTATATTTATCAGCTTTTGAATTCAATGGTTACCCAATTATCCCTAAAATTGTTATAATCTTAGTTTTAGCTGGAAAGCTTTTATTGAAAATACACTAGTTATCTTCTGTAAATGTTAGTCATAAACAACACTGCTAAATCATAAAAATATAACTGCTTGTGATTAATCTGCAGAGAAACTTACATTAACATATTCAGTTCTAAATGTTCTCTCATCCCAGCATCTGAGAAGGACTGATAAATTGAATTAGCTTGCTTAGTGTGAGGTTTGCTAGGAGCTTGCTTGCAAACCTTCCCTGAATTTCTATTTCAGCATCCCAGCAGAAGTGTGAAAAATCAATCCCTAAACCAGATTTTCTGAAAACGGCCCCGGTTGGTGATGCTCTAACAAATCCTCTATCCTGACCCTCCTGAACACTCCTCTAATGCTCATTCAGGGTCTAGGTGGGTTTCACTTCCCAAAGACAAAAGCAACCTGAGGCCGAGAAAACCCTCTCTCCATAACTGCATCCTATCCAGCGTACAGGCTCCGCTCAAGCTGAGCCTCTTGCCCTGCCCTGTGCCCTCTGGGTGTTCACATTTTCAGGGTGATCCACAGCCATGAAACAAATGGGAGACACGAGCAGGGGACCAACCCCATTGCAGCCCACGGAGCCCCACCACAGCCCACGGAGCCCCACCACAGCCCACGGAGCCCCACCGCAGCCCAGGGAGCCCCACCACAGCCCACGGAGCCCCAC